>OY759275.1:23856500-24069000 GCA_963662155.1 Lamellibrachia columna
TAAAACAAAACTGCCGAGTTTGTGGACAACACATAGATGGAGCCATTGAAAATATACCGCCAACTGCAGAACTGTTGCTATATATTGACAATTCGTATAGATGCCGTACGAAGGGCCGCAAGGAAAAACATACCCGTGGGTGCTGGAGAAATTACATCCCTGTGACCCTGTCTTGACTCCTGAGTCGCTTAAATCGGCTTAAATGCAGGGGCATAGCACACTTAAATGCAGGGGCATAGCACACTTAAATGCAGGGGCATAGCATACTTAAATGCAGGGGCGTAGGACACTTAAATGCAGGGGCGTAGCACACTTAAATGCAGGGGCATAGCACACTTAAATGCAGGGGCATAGCACACTTAAATGCAGGGGCGTAGCACACTTAAATGCAGGGGCATAGCACACTTGTAAGAGGGGGCATAGCACACTTAAATGCAGGGGCATAGCACACTTGTAAGAGGGGGTCTGTGTGTCCCATTTTACAAAAAAACTAATAATTTGCAATCTGGTGCATTTTGAAATCGAAATAAAGCATAAAAAGAATAATAATTCTTCACGAAGAAAAACCGCGGCATCGTTCTTAACCACAATCCTTAGTAAAGATTGATGTGAACCTTCAGTATATGTATAATAAGGATTCTCAGTTGTCAAAGCGGGTGCACCCCCAGCTGAATCTCTACCAGCAGGGTCTGAACAACTGTGGCTGTGCTGGATATCACGCAACCGTTTGTGCACCGGAGTAGGCCGAGCGAAGACAACCACGAGGAAGGGGCGCTACATTTAACAAGATTTAACAAGATTGCCATCCAAGACAAAGGACCAGATGACAAGTGGACAAGGAAGCCATTGGCTTATTGATAGTCCAACATATTTCATTTATGTGTAATCCGCCCTCCTGAGATATGTGTCAACCTTTTTTTTAAGCACATTCACGCAGCTAGCAGTTATACAATCTGTAGATAATTTGTTCCATTTATTTATTGTCCTTTGTGAGAATTAGTGTTTCCTGGTATCCAATATACACTGATCCTTTACTAACGTTACCTCATATCCTCTAGTTCTATCATATTTATTGAGTGAGAAAACATATTTCTATAAATATTTTCAGACCCATTCAATATCTTAATAACTTCAATTTGATCTTCTCTTAACCTCATTGTCTCTAGGTTTGTTGAACCACATTCTTTTAGACGTTCTTCATAACTAAAGTCTCTCAGTTCTGGAATAATTTTAGTTGCTCTCCTCTGTATTCGTTCAAGCATATCTAGATTCTTCTTACGATATGGTCTTCAAACTTGTATACGGTATTCTAAATGAGGTCTAACTATTCCTTTATGCAGATGTATAATTAACTTTTTCCTTGTATGTTATATTTTTCCTAATCAACCCAAGAATTTGATTACTCTTTGAATCTGCAATACCACACTGCTCTGAAACTTTCATATCAGCACTTATTGTTACTCCTAAGTCCTTTTCTTTTACAGTAGTATCTATCACATTATCTCCCATTTTATAGTTTACATCCAAGTTCCCGTGTCCTGTATGTAGGTATTTACATTTCCCCAAATTGAATAACATCTGCCACCTTTCAGACCATTTAACTAATTTGTCTAGATCATCTAGATGTTTATCACCATCATTGTTACTCTTTCTAAACACTTTTGTGTCATCCGCAAATTTCAGTATATTGCTTGTTATAATTATCGTCCAAGTTATTTGTATATACAAAGAATAATAAATTGGTCCTAATACTGATCCTTGTGGTACCCCACTAAAAACTTATTTCCAGTTTGAATCTACTACAACACGCTGTCATTGTATTGCTGATGGACCAAAATTATAAGATATACTAATCGCAGACAAAACATTGTATTGCTGATGGACCAAAACTATAAGATATATTAATCGCAGACAAAACGTTGTATTGCTGATGGACCAAAACTATAAGATATACCAATCGCAGACAAAACGCTGTACTGCTGATGGACCAAAACTATAAGATATACTAATTGCAGACAAAATGTTGTACTGCTGATGGACCAAAACTATAAGATATACCAATCGCAGACAAAACGCTGTACTGCTGATGGACCAAAACTATAAGATATACTAATTGCAGATAAAACGTTGTATTGCTGATGGACCAAAACTATAAGATATACTAATCGCAGACAAAACGTATGTTGTATTGCGGATGGACCAAAACTATAACATATACTAATCGCAGTTATACCTGTAACAAATATAAAATGCCTATCTTCTGCAAGCACATTAAGCATATGAGATTACAATTAAATTATCAGGGTGGCTCCTATGATAGCGATCAATGTTGGTCTTAAGAGGGGTTTCCTTGGCCCATATTGGAATTGCACTTTTCTTGAATTTGATTATAACATATCACCAAATATTTTACCAAATTAATGTTAATTGTGTCATGGTTTTTTATTTTGCATTCTCAAGTAAATAATGCGCTGTTTAATATATCAATTAAATGACAAAGCTGCTGATGTATTCCAGTATGTTTGTAAAGCGCAAATGATGATGGGTCTAAATAAACGAGTATTGTATTGACGATACGCAGTTAACGAAAATGTGACTGCGGCGAAGACCACACAGTGTCCTCTGCTGCCGACTAATGTACGGTCTGTGCACAATGGAAGATATAGCAATCGTCACGGGCCGGACAAAGACAGTGCGCCCGAAAATGGCACCACGTCGTGTAAAGGACACGGTGAGAAGAATAGGCCTAAGGCTATAAGCTGATTTAAATGGAATTATAATTCTACCGATGTTTATGGAAAAAGGTATATTGTGAAATTCATAGGTTGTTAGTAATGCGTTTCGGTGTTCTCAAGGTTTCGGTGTTCTTACTGGTATTTGCTGCAATTCCACTTGTAGCACTACTTTAGGCAAAATATCTACAGAGCCTTAGCTACAGAATGGTGTAAGCCGGGTCGTAACAGTGTGACTTCGGCAACTTGCGTATTTGTAACAGCACGTGACCTGACATTGGCAGTGTGGGTAGGTAATGTTGTGAAAAATTCACGAATTATTGCATCACGGAATGAGAATCGTGTATTTTATACAGTGACAATACATGATATTGTCAGATTATTGCAGTAAAGCGTTGAAACAAATGTGACATCTTCCGAGGCAGCAGTTAGTCCGCCTCATACGGATTCTACGTGGGCGATAATAGCATAACTGACGTATGGAATCCTCGGGTGTCTGATGTTTCGACCCATAACGGGTTCGGCCCATGGGTCGAACCCACCGTTTCCGCTACCTGTGAGTGTTTTTGGCGATCTTTTACTTTCTGACCTAACCATGAAAACGACCACCTACAGCACCCAAACTTCTCATATATTTACTATACATATACACATGTCACTTGGCCAAAAAATTACATTTACTTTCTCAAAACGATCCAAATTTTTTAAAGAATTAAACCAAAACATCGCCATCTCCTACGGCGCCTACACGTAGCACCAAGGCTACCGTAAAATCGATGCATATGACAAAGCGTCATTCAGTTTCACCGAAACTCCGTGCGGTGGCGCTGATATTACAATTATGTATTTCTGTGTTTTAATTGTGAGTGTGTGCGTGTGTGCCTCATTGCGTGTAATTATGTATATGTTTCGGTATTACTTGTATTTTTATATATAAATATATATATATATATATATATATATATATATATATATATATATATATATATATATGTGCATCATGTTTACCTAATTTATTTAACTCATTAATTTAATAAACTATGTATTTTAATAATGTGCGCTATATAAGTGTACTTATTATTATTATATCTGTGGGCGTGCATGTGTGTATTCTGCAACTAGTAAAATGTTATAAGTTGAAGTTATTGTAAATTAAATAAATGGTGGTGATTACATGTATTAATATTGAGTGATGTCTGGGTGCAATGCTGTTTTACTAATATTTTTTTTTCATATAAAACATCTACATGCTAAATAAAAACACGCTACTTTTCCTGAAAATTATGCATTAATACTAGTGCCAATGTAATTACTGTATCTAAAAGGAAATTGGTATTAAAATATGGACGTAAATCTGGACAAAGTCCATTCAGAGATACTTAAAATACATCTAAAAAATATAACGCAATCTGATGATAATATGAATAAAACTAATTATCTAAGAACATGACATGTCACGTATAACAAAAATACAAATAATACTGAGATATACATAATTACAAGCAATGAAGCACACACGCATGTCCCAATGCACCATTAAAACAGAAATACATAATTGTACTATGTTTGATTTCAGTCAGCAGTGCCCCCTCACAGAGTTTTCGTGAAACTGAACGACGCCTTGTCATATGCATCGATTTTACGGTAGCTTTGGGGCTACGCGTAGGCGCCGTGGCATAGGGCGATATTTTAGTTTAATTCTTTTGTAAATTTTTATTGTTTTGAGAAAGTAAATGTACTTTTTTGGTCACATGATATGCGCAATCATGATTTCCTATTTTATTGAATCAGGCCGTGGGCCGATACGACTGTTCTTAGAATTCCGCTACTAGAGTAGGCCGAATCAATTGTGGCCTAGTTCAGTAGCGATGCAGTTTTCAGTGAAGGGACCGCACCATCCATCTGCGTGGGCTGAACCCGTCATGGGCCGAACCATCTTGGACCCAAACCTTCATTGTACACACATGCACATCTCTTCGGTCTTCAGGCATCTGCCTAGCCTACGTACTGCTCTTCATCTAGTAATACAATAACCACTGATCAATGATTTTGGTAATTGTCATACTTGGGAGCATGCAGCAAAAAAAGGAAACAATCAAATTAATCTCTTCAACACTTTCGATTTGAAAGGTTCCAACTGCGACAACATGGGCCATGATTTGAAGGTGCCATTCTCGATTTGAAGTCCGACCCTCAATTGACACCCTCAATTTGTAAATCCTTCAATTTGAAGGGCGGCAGTCAAGAGGGGAGAAAACTGAGAGTCATCGGGTTCGGCCCATTCGATTTGGCCCATGCAGACGGATGGTTTGGCCCACTTTGCTGAAAACCACATCGCTACTGAATTCAGCTACGGTTGATTCAGCCAATGCTAGTAATTCTAAAAATAGTCCTTTCAGCCCACGACCTGATTTGATATAAAAAAAGGAAATTATGATTGCACACAGAAACATATGCGCACACTCTCATGCTAATATTGTAATAATAATATATAACTATTATAGAGCAAAATCCTCCAAATAACAGAAAGTGCTTGACATAATAAAATAATGATCCAAACTGAAGTAATTAATGTCTAAAGGAAATGTCTGAATAAAAAATAATAATTGTTTGTGTTTGTATGATTTATGTATGTATGTATATATATATATATATATATATAATATATACAAATGAATCAGTATGCCAATATATATATTGGCATTATATATATTTTGTTGTTTACTGTTGCTCTCCTCCTTTTCCCTGTAGTCTGGGGTGATGCTGGCACTGATACCGGTCGTTGATTTTTTCTCCCTTCATAACTAGTCCCGTTTTACTACCATCTCCACCAATCGTCTCCACTCCCCTCTATCCCTCGCCCTCATTCTCCACTCCCCTTTATCCCTCGACCCTCATCCTCCACTCCGCTCTATCCCTCGCCCTCATTCTCCACTCCGCTCTATCCCTCGCCTCATCCTCCACTCCCCTCTATCCCTCGCCCTCATTCTCCACTCCCCTCTATCCCTCGCCCTCATTCTCCACTCCCCTCTATCCCTCGCCCTCATCCTCCACTCCCCTCTATCCCTCGCCTCATCCTCCACTCCCCTCTATCCCTCGCCTCATCCTCCACTCCCCTCTATCCCTCGCCCTCATCCTCCACTCCCCTCTATCCCTCGCCCTCATTCTCCACTCCCCTCTATCCCTCGCCCTCATCCTCCACTCCCCTCTATCCCTCGCCTCATCCTCCACTCCCCTCTATCCCTCGCCTCATCCTCCACTCCCCTCTATCCCTCGCCCTCATCCTCCACTCCCCTCTATCCCTCGCCCTCATTCTCCACTCCCCTCTATCCCTCGCCCTCATCCTCCACTCCCCTCTATCCCTCGCCCTCATCCTCCACTCCCCTCTATCCCTCGCCCTCATCCTCCACTCCCCTCTATCCCTCGTCCTCATTCTCCACTCCCCTCTATCCCTCGCCCTCATCCTCCACTCCCCTCTATCCCTCGCCTCATCCTCCACTCCCCTCTATCCCTCGCCTCATCCTCCACTCCCCTCTATCCCTCGCCCTCATCCTCCACTCCCCTCTATCCCTCGCCCTCATTCTCCACTCCCCTCTATCCCTCGCCCTCATACTCCACTCCGCTCCCACTCCCACTAAATCTTTCTTAACACAGTCCTCCCATCTCACTCTCGGTCTTCTCCTTCTACCCTCCACTCCAAGCGCATCCGCTCTCTTCGTCAACCGTACCCCTTCCAGTCTTTTCACATGTCCAGCCCACTTTAGCCGGCTCCTCACTAGCTTCCTTGTGAGACTCTCCCTCACCAGCTTCCTTGTGAGACTCTCCCTCACCAGCTTCCTTGTGAGGCTCTCCCTCACTAGCTTCCTTGTGAGACTCTCCCTCACCAGCTTCCTTGTGTGACTCTCCCTCACCAGCTTCCTTGTGAGACTCTCCCTCACCAGCTTCCTTGTGAGACTCTCCCTCACCAGCTTCCTTGTGAGGCTCTCCCTCACCAGCTTCCTTGTGAGACTCTCCCTCACCAGCTTCCTTGTGAGACTCTCTCACACCAACTTTAATAAAAACAATTTAATTCTTAACACATCTGTATGTTTTTCAAGATTAGTTAGAATTAATTAATTATAATATTTGTTTGAAAACGCTAATAATTTAGCATATGACATTTCCCAATTATAATGCGCAAGTTGCAAATAATCAAGTCCATTAAATTAGTGGAAATAATAAAAGTAATATTAAATAAGGTCCACAGAGCCTATTTCCCAGTTATTTCCCATGGTTGATTTGGCCAATGCGAGCAAGAACACTTCACGGTTCACTGGTTGCGAAAATGGCGAACCCGTTATGGGCCAAAACATCCGACACACGGTCATTGATGTCACGATTGAGGGAAAGGCATGGGCCGAGGATCGAGTCATGACTCCAGATTTTATATAGAAGTAATCTGACTTGGCTCTGTCTACCACTACAGGTAGTTTTCATGGAGAAGTGGCCGTTGGAGCTTCATCAGATGCTGTAGCAAGGTTCAGTCTAGGATCTTGAACAGGTGGGCCAGTGACCCATCTGGGTTATAGAGGTGGACCATTTTGGACAATAGTGTACCGAATGGGCAGCCTTTTTTACCAGTCTAGTAACCGCATCATTTAGTAGGGCATGCACTATGTTTGTACACCTTTAATTATGTAAGGTAATTGTCGTACCACATGCTCTCTCATAATTTTTCTTACAGGAACACTGGGGATTATCACATATAATTATTTATCCATATGATTCAGTTCAATAATATAATTGTTTTGGAAGCCATTACAAAACTATTTTTATGAATATGTTAGTTTTCAGAATTAGCTATAATTTGATATAACATTCTGGCTCTTGTTTGTCACCACTGAAATTGACATTCACTTTAATCCTGCAGGGCCAGGATGGTGACCACAAATTGCATGAAGAGTACTGGCTTTAAAGTATGCATGGTTTGGAATTATTTCAAATTGTTTCTGATTTCAATTAATAGAAAGAAGTGACAAAATATCATTATCCTTCAGAACTACAACAAATAAGATTTAGACAATATTACGATGATGGGAACAAGACAAAAATTACATTACTAGAAACTGCTCGCATTCCGCCATCAACATTTATTAAACATTATATTATTTTAACTTGATCTATAACATTAGTTTGTGGGATGTCAGACTCTGGTGTCAGCTTGTTGTTTAAGACAATGTCTCCCGTCAGGATCTCAGGCTTCTAAGTCAGTGTGGATTAATAACGGATTAAGCTGCATAATATTAATTATTTGAATAAAAGTTAGTGCTATAATAGTGTACTATTTCCAAAATATAGCACATATTATATGTGGGCATAGGTTGAAACTAAAAGTTAGTCAAATGCAAATTGAAAAATTTCCCACATAATCCAAAATAACAACAATGCTTCTAGACATCTCAATTATGGCTAATTAGTATTTTATTTCGTCACGAATGTGTACTGAAGTTCTTTTGCAGAGTGGGCAAGGATGGCTTTCTTCATCACTTTTGTCTTGGCCTTGATACGACTCAGGTTAAATATCCTCCCATCAAGCCGGTAGTCAAGTTCAACGCCATTAGGAAGTCGGTCACGAACGAAAAAAAGGATGGTGCATAGGTAGACAGTGAAAAGGGTCGGTGCTATAACGCATCCTTGCTTGACCCCTGTTCGGATGGTGAAAGGCCCTGTTTCAGTCCCATTGAAGAGGATGGTTGCAGTCATTTTGTCATGAAGAAGTCTTAGGATGGTGATGAAGTTGGCAGGGCACCCAAACCTGGACAAGATTTTCCAAAGAGCTTCATGATTGATGGAGTCGAAGGCCTTGGTCAAGTCAATGAAGGCCGTGAATAATTCCTGGTTTTGTTCCCAACATTTCTCCTGAATTTGTCGAGCCACAAAGATCATATCAATGGTTCCTCGGGATGGTCTAAAGCCACACTGGGTTTCAGAGAGTATCTCTTCGGTCAGTGAGAGCAGGCGATTCAGGAGAACTCAGGTATCTTCCCAGCAATGGATAGTAGGGCAATGCCTCGGTAGTTCCCACAGTCTGATTTATCCCCCTTTTTGTAGATGGTGAAGATGTTAGCATTTCTGAGGTTTGATGGAATTTCCTTGTCGTACCATGTCTTGATAAGTTCATAAAGTTTGTTTGCGTGCTTCTCGTCTCTGGAAGAGGGCCGACCAGACTGATCTGACTGGTGAGGCGAGTACCACCGACTATAAATGGAACAAGACTAAAAACTGCTTGGAGCATGACCAGTGTCCTTCTGGTGTCCCTAGGAGCCACTGCTACGGATGATGTGGACAATGTGGGAGCGACTTCAGCAGACGATGAGTCAGGCAATGGATGTAGCGAGGACAGTGATGGCATCTAATGCATTCATTAGAACAATAAGTGTAATAATAATGCTATTTTTCTTATGAATATATAATTGGACAACGAGTTCCTTTTTTAGTTATACAGAAACCAAGTGTTTCATTGGAAAGCCTCTTAGCAAGATCACTTTGTACTGTGCTGTAGTATAGTAGTGTCGGCGCTGTGTTGTTCGAATTCATGGATTTGTGCGTTTGTTATGACTTGGTAGTATTAAAATATTTGTCAAAACCAAACAACATTGTGCTTCTGTAGACTCTTTTTTATTGAGATCATCATTGATAGATCAAATTATGTACCCACAATGATTACGATGGAAGCAATAACCATTGGGACTAGGGGGCTTAGGTTGCTGGTGGGGAATTGGGGATAAAGCCTACATACAATTCCTCGCATTGGTCGTTCCGTACTCAGGGAACCCAAATGGAATATATGACACTGTTATTTACCCTTGGAGCCATTCCTTTAAATAAATTTCTCCTTTCACCCTTTGGAGGTTGATGGCAGGGGAAGGCCCCACCTAAAATTGATTGCTATGGTCATTCCACACTCGGGGAACCCCATTGGAACATTTGGTACTTTTTTAGCCTTGGTGTCATTCCCATAAATAAATGTACTTTTTTGCCCCCTTCGATGGGTGATTTCGGGGGCAACCCCTACACCCGGCTGCAACGCATTTTTGAGATGTCGGGGGGTGGTCCCTTCAGTCCATTGGGTCAAACCTTTTGGTGTCGTTTACATAAATAAAAGCTCTGGGCTCCCGGTCTGTTGGTCCAACAGTGTTTCATTTGCTGTCGAGTCTTGGCTATCAGAATTCCATAATAGTCCCACACTTTTTGAACAAGTGAAGGGGTGTCTCTTGTCAATTTATATAGGATTGCTTTTGCTAGAGCAAGTTGACTACATCTTTGTGTGCCAAATGCCACAATTATGGGCCCTTTGGGTGCATTCATGTGGTCGAGCTTGTGGACTAAGAGACAGTGATTGAATTGGTCAAAGGTTTCAGTTGACAAAATCCACGAAAGTAACATCGATGGGTGTCCATTACTGTGGAAACTCTAGTTGCTGTGTCTTGCAGGATCGTACTGTATTCAAGATGATCGATTGCACTGACGAGAACGCATTCGATTGTCTTACACTGGATGCTGGTCAGACAGATTAACCTGTAGTTGACAGGGTCATGGTGTTCGTCTTTCTTAAACCCGGGAAGGTGAGCGTGTCCTTCCGGTAAATTTGGCCATTGGGGTGAGTTGAAGAAGTGTAGAAGTTTTCGATCAATTATGAAATGACTTGCACTGTACACACAGACTAGGTGGCTGCTACTATTTAATCAATAAGTGTCTTGTGTTCATTTCAGGTGCATCTTTCAAACATTCAACAATTATGAACACTGAACTACAGAAGTCTACACCAGAGAGGTTCCAGAAAAAGAAATCGTCTCATCGATCGTCGCAGAAAAGTAAGACCGTCCTACCGGCATGCCTAATGCCACTTCCATCATCATCATCTGATGTCAGTGATGATGATGATGAAGAAAGTCCACGTAAAGAGTTTCTTACAAGTTATTCACCCAAAAGCAAGATTCGCTCAGATGTTCCTGTAAAGAAATTAGCAGCCGAGGCTCATGATGAAAATAGCGATACTTACTTTAAATCACCACATGTGGAAAAACATGCGACCAAAAGGAAAGGAAAAGAACTGTCGAAGAGGGTTTCTAGTACGATAAAACAGGAAATGTCACCACTAAATCTTAACACTTTGTACCGAGCGAATAGTTCTGAAGAGAGCAGCGGCAGTCCACGGAAGAAATCTCGATCAAAGAAGAAGATGGCTGTTATCGATGATAGCATAAGGCTGCTGAGTTCTGACATGCCCACACTGCCATCACTACAGCAGTCTATGACAGCTGACCGGTTGACACATGGTGATGGTGGCAGTCGCCAGGTAGATGCATATGAGCAGTTCGGCGACTCGTCAGACAGCAGCAGCTTGACAGACTCAATGTCTGAAGGCGAAAGCTTTCTCACCGCTGTGGAGGGACAACGTGTGTCTCAAGATGGAAGCTTCGTGACTGTACACCTGCCTGAAGGGGAACCGACAGACGACGAGAACACAGGAGAGACACGCAAGCAGATGAGGTAACTTTGTTAGTTTGCAATTATTATTTTTTTAACTTATTTATTTGCTAAAGCATATATTTGTATGTACATGGATTTTTTTGTACATTGGTGATTTTACGTCATGTATATATAATCAATTATTATTTTTTATTTATTTATTTATTTTTTAATAAATTTTTTCTTTTTTTTAGTTGTATGTGTATGGATTTTTGTGTACATTGGTGATTTTGCATCCTATTTATATATGCTGAATTATTATTACTTTTAACTTATTTATTTTTTAATGCATATTTGTATGTATATGATTTTTTTTACACGTTGGTGATTTTACATCCCATATATATATATATATATGCTAAATTATTATTATTTTTAAAATGTTTGACTTATTTATATTTGTAATGCATATTTGTTTGTATAATAATAATGATAACCTTTATTTAATAGCGCTGTCTATCCGGAAATACAGTCATATTGTATTCTACTCTTTGAAGCACCTTGGTGATTCCAAACTTTGAAACGTCTTAGAACAACTGCTTTGAATATATTTTGCAAGTTCACTGGAAAATGGTAATGTGAAAGAATTATGTTAGGACCAACACTTTTCACGTCATCTGTGAATTACTACAAATAATATGTTTTTAAAAATTAAATGTATTATTTATATTTTAATACTGTCCAATTGTCGATTTGTGTTGAAGATTAATCTGCACTGGAACATTGAGCATTTTAAACAATGTGTTATTGCAATTATAAACATGATGATATAACTTATTGACAGAAGGCCTTTTGATTGGTTCAATGCTTGTAGATTCAAAGCCCCAGAACCTTACAAAGAGTGCAAACTGCAGAGCAAGGAGCTCAATGCAGAGGATGCGAAGGACAGTGAGCTCTGGCTCATTAAAGTACCTCTTGATGTACGTAAATACTCTGGTTTACCAGAAGGAAGGGGTGACGAGGGTTGTAACCTATCATGACACATCTAGTTCTTCCTTTGTCTAGAAGTTTAAAACAGTAGGGGAGACTGGGGCTAGTAGGGGAGACTGGGGCTAGTAGGGGAGACTGGGGCTAGTAGGAGAGACTGGGGCTAGTAGGGGAGACTGGGGCTAGTAGGGGAGACTGGGGCTAGTAGGGGAGACTGGGGCTAGTAGGAGAGACTGGGGCTAGTAGGGGAGACTGGGGCTAGTAGGGGAGACTGGGGCTAGTTGTAGTAACAAAAACAGCATATTTTAGGATTGCAGTTCAAATTGTTACCCGATTGAAACTTTTTAATACCAACAAAACTGTAAGTATCTTCCATAGATAGTGGGTACATAAATAAATGCTTAACGCAATACACATTTGAAAAATGATGCGCTTACAATTTACCCCGAAGCAGGGCAAGTTGTAACAGCTGGTTTTAAAATCATGAAACATCACCACTAAAAGAAAAACTGGAAGTTTTATTAATGTGGAATGTTATATAGTATTTCAGCTATAACGTGTGAAGAAATAGTTAATTTATCTTAAACATTTCTACTGAAACTACTCAATTCAAAACAATCATAGAATGGGTGTCCCAACCACCATAACAAATTGCTGTTTATCTTTAAAATGGCACCTTTTTTACCATGTCAACAGATCCATGTAATATTGAACGTGTGACGTGACATACTTAAAACTATTGATGAAGATGAACATACTGCTTCCTTGCGAAATGATTTACATTATTTATTTTGACTGTAGAACATCTGTTACAACTTACCTGTGTTACAACTAGCCCTGTCTCCCTTACTGAAGAACGCACACACTACAACAGTACATCCATGGTCTGTTACAACTTACCTGTGTTACAACTAGCCTGTCTCCCCTACTGAAGAACTCACACACTACAACAGTACATCCATGGTCTGTTACAACTTACCTGTGTTACAACTAGCCTGTCTCCCCTACTGAAGAACGCACACACTACAACAGTACATTCATGGTCTGTTACAACTTACCTGTGTTACAACTAGCCCTGTCTCCCCTACTGAAGAACTCGCACACTACAACAGTACATCCATGGTCTGTTACAACTTACCTGTGTTACAACTAGCCTGTCTCCCCTACTGAAGAACGCACACACTACAACAGTACATCCATGGTCTGCAGTTTATGTTTTGTGAAGCAATGAAAGTTGATTGTCAAAGTTTCTATGACTTCTGACTGAAAGTTCTGGTTTCTTCATTTACTGAAAATGTTTACATTGTTGAAAAACTTGGTTTTATTTATTAAACAAAACAGTATATTCTGAATTGTTGAAATGGGAGCAACGGATAGATCTTTCAGTGCAAGACACAAGCTTTTTTACAGAACGCATGGTGCACAGAGCGAATTCGATCATGGTCACATATCGACCTTTTCAGGTCGTCAGCATGTGCTCATGTAAAAGTGCTCATGGAAAAGCAGAAAAGTGCTCATGGAAAAGCAGAAAAGTGCTCATGGAAAAGCAGAAAAGTGCTCACATAAAAGTGGAAAAGTGCTCATGGAAAAGCAGAAAAGTGCTCATGGAAAAGTAGAAAAGTACTCATGGAAAAGTGCTCATGGAAAAGCAGAAAAGTGCTTATGGAAAAATGGAAAATTGCTCACGGAAAAGTAGAAAAGCGCTCTTGAAAATCAGAAAAGTGCTATTGGAAAAGCGGGAAACACCCTCCTCCACTTAACTTTAGAAATTTTTTAGCACAGTCACCTGTTCTTTTTACGGGTTGCTGTTCTTCGTTCTTGTCAACGCATGCACGATAACAACTGGAACACGAGAAATAAAATGTGCCTGCCGTAGATCTAGTTAAAAAACAACTTGAGACAGAGAAACAAAATGTGCCTAGAACTGTGTGTAAATAGAAATGTGTGTAAATAGAACTGTGTGTAAATAGAACTGTGTGTAACAAATAGATCAATTTTACCTTTAGAAATAGCTTTTTGAAAATTACAAAAAAAGTGGAACATTTCTCCAATTTCTTTGTTTCAGTTTGATGTGGCAGATATGGATAAAAAGTCTGTGTCCATTGGAGGAGCCGTGCTGATGAACAAGACAACAGACAAGGTAATGGTCGTCATCTTGCACAAAAAATTCTGCTACATAACACATAATCTCTATATTAATATGCAAACTTTGGGGGTTGGCAGCATCTCCTCCCAGGCGCAGAGGTCCACTCGTCTCTTTCTATGTTCCTTTGCTTCCTTGGAACATTGGCCTCTGATCTACCACAAAGGTTTACTGTTTGCCCGATATGCATTAAATGGGTGAATCGAGTGGTAAGCCACTCTCCAGAGGGAGACACTGTGGCATCTTTACCAGAAAATATCGGGTGTAAGCTAGTTATTCATAAAAATACTGTAAAGTTATAAATTAGCCTGTTATATAAAGAAAACAATGCAATTAAAGTATCGTTTGGGGGCTATTTTTGTGTACAAAGTAGATTTTTCCATGATCTTTGCTAGATGATAAGAGACAGGTTACCTTGTGAACTAGTGGACTTTCGCTGGGGCTTGAACCTTCCTAGCTTGAAGACTATGATGGGAGTACATTCCTATACATGATGTATATATGGTAAACTTAAGGTAATCAAGGCACAGTGAATAGCAACGTGTATGTCTTCTAGTGCAACATGTATTCGGATTTCCTTTCGCTGTGGTTTTTCAGGTATTCTGAAAATAAGAATCATAATTCCAGCTGTTTGTGTCAATGCTATGGCTGTTTGTAAATATGAAGTTATGGATCTCCGAAAAGGATTAAATTTACATCAGTCGTTAACCCTCTCATCATCAGAACGCCCGAATCAACCCGACACCGCCTCATGGTCAGATTGCCCGAATCAACCCATCAACACGGCCATATTTCAACTGCGTAGCGGGAGCAGTGTGACCTGACAACAATTTCTTCCTGCAGCTGGCAGATAATATAGTGAAGTTTGACAAGTGTCAAAAGTTACAAAGGCTAAATAGTAACAAATGCATCCTGGTTTGCCATTCAGTCACTCTGTCAGCAACCAGATGACGGACCTCTTTTAAACTAGGTCACCTATGGAGTCAAGTAATTTCACCCAACAAGATTAAACATCATAATGTTCTGCGGGATAGCAACATGACCAATACGTGGCAACTTTAAAAACATGTTCACTTTGGCGAAGTCTACAATTAAATGAAAATAAAGCTTTTGTGCAGCCTATTTGATTGAAAAAATTGTATTATTATTAATGCGCGGGATAGAAATGCTGTTTCTTTGCAGTTTGATTGTAATTACAAACAGTGTCATTACGTCGGACTCCACCGATTCAGATTTTGAGGGGACTTTCGAAGATAGTTTCTAAAGAGTGTTGCCAAGTCGAAGCAATGTTTTGCACTACGTATATGGTTATGCAGTTTAAATATAACAGTGACGTGATAGTTCTAATGGCTACGATGAGGAAGAAAGATATGAAATCATAAAGATATGTGATCTCAGAAAAAATACTGATTTCAGTTTTATTTACCCTATACAATTAAGTCTTTGCATTCTACAGCATGTTAATTTATAAACATTTCATACGCAGCATGTAGCTGCTAATTTTTTTTTTTTATTTTACATAATGAATTAGTAGGGATAATTTCAATATTTTTTTTTTCAAACTTTAGCAATTTTGTTTGTAAATTCACATAACCATGTCTTTTTTTACTAGTTATTTCAGGAAGTAGTACTTCAAATACAGTGCAAGTTTCATTTGACTCAGATGAAAAGTAAAATATTGATTTGCATTCATGCAACCTGAGTCAATTACAGGATTTGTTCACAGTATCATTTCAGAATTTAATAGGATTTATTAGTGGCACATATTTGGCATTAATTTTGCCATGAAAGGGTTAAGCAATAAGCATGTTTATTGCATGTGTGTTCAACAAAGGTTTTCTTCCAGGACAGAGTGCAACACATGTGGGAGATGGAGGCTTCACACGATGATACTCTTGAGGTGAGTCAAGACAGAGTCTGAGAGATGGAGGCTTCATACGATGATACTCTTGAGGTGAGTCCAGACAGTGTGGGAGATGGAGGCTTCATACGATGATACTCTTGAGGTGAGTCCAGACAGAGTGGGAGATGGAGGCTTCATACAATGATACTCTTGAGGTGAGTCAAGACAGTGTGGGAGATGGAGGCTTCATACAATGATACTCTTGAGGTTAGTCAAGACAGAGTGTGGAAGATTGAAGCTTCATATGATGATACTCTTGAGGTGAGTCAAGTCAGAGTGTGGGAGATGGAGGCTTCATACAATGATACATTTGAGGTGAGTCAAGACAGAGTGTGGGAGATGGAGGCTTCACACGATGATACTCTTGAGGTTAGTCAAGACAGAGTGTGGAAGATGGAAGCTTCATACGATAATACTCTTGAGGTGAGTCAAGTCAGAGTGTGGGAGATGGAGGCTTCATACAATGATACTCTTGAGGTGAGTCAGGACAGAGTGTGGGAGATGGAGGGTTCATATGATGATACTCTTGAGTTGAGTCAAGACAGAGTGTGGGAGATGGAGGCTTCACTCAATGATACTCTTGATGTGAGTCAAGACAGAGTGTGAGAGATGGAGGCTTCATACGATTATACTCTTGAGGTGAGTCAAGACAGTGTGGGAGATGGAGGCTTCATACAATGATACATTTGAGGTGAGTCAAGACAGAGTGTGGGAGATGGAGGCTTCATACGATGATACTCTTGAGGTTAGTCAAGACAGTGTGGGAGATGGAGGCATCATATGATGATACTCTTGAGGTGAGTCAAGTCAGAGTGTGGGAGATGGAGGCTTCATACAATGATACATTTGAGGTGAGTCAAGACAGTGTGGGAGATGGAGGCTTCATACGATGATACTCTTGAGGTGAGTCCAGACAGTGTGGGAGATGGAGGCTTCATACAATGATACTCTTGAGGTGAGTCAAGACAGTGTGGGAGATGGAGGGTTCATATGATGATACTCTTGAGTTGAGTCAAGACAGAGTGTGGGAGATGGAGGCTTCACTCAATGATACTCTTGATGTGAGTCAAGACAGAGTGTGAGAGATGGAGGCTTCATACGATGATACTCTTGAGGTGAGTCAAGACAGTGTGGGAGATGGAGGCTTCATACAATGATACATTTGAGGTG
This sequence comes from Lamellibrachia columna, assembly GCA_963662155.1. NCBI lineage: Eukaryota > Metazoa > Annelida > Polychaeta > Sabellida > Siboglinidae > Lamellibrachia > Lamellibrachia columna. The sequence continues at coordinate 23,873,887 of OY759275.1, forward strand.
AGTCAAGACAGAGTGTGGGAGATGGAGGCTTCATACGATGATACTCTTGAGGTTAGTCAAGACAGTGTGGGAGATGGAGGCATCATATGATGGTACTCTTGAGGTAAGTCAAGAAAGTGTGGGAGATGGAGGCTTCATACAATGATACTCTTGAGTTGAGTCACGACAGAGTGTGGGAGATGGAGGCTTCATACAATGATACTCTTGAGGTGAGTCAAGACAGAGTGTGGGAGATGGAGGCTTCACACGATGGTACTCTTGAGGTTAGTCAAGACAGTGTGGGAAATGGAGGCTTCAAACGATGATACTCTTGAGGTGAGTCAAGACAGAGTGTGGGAGATGGAGGCTTCATATGATGATACTCTTGAAGTTAGTCAAGACAGAGTGTGGGAGATGGAGGCTTCACACGATGATACTCTTGAGGTTAGTCAAGACAGAGTGTGGGAGATGGAGGCTTCACACGATGATACTCTTGAGATAAGTCAAGACAGAGTGTGGGAGATGGAGGCTTCACACGATGATACTCTTGAGGTGAGTCAAGATAGAGTGTGTCGCAAAGTTTCAACGCAACGGCAGGTGCTTTGGTTTTCTTCAAAAACTTACATTATTTGTTTTCAATCATTCCTGTGGGCATGACACAATGGACATACATAGTGAAGTAATGTGGAAGCTTGACATTATTTGCCGACTGATTGAACTTTTATGTTGCAGGGCAGTAACTGGTGTGTCATGCTTCCAAGCAAGAAAGACAACAAACTGTGCCCTGGTAAGTTGAAAGCTTATTTGAAACATTGTTGATACAACGAACTTGTTAACAGTAAATTTTTTGGCTATGACAAGTCAAAGGTCAAGGTCAGTTACCTTCACAACACAATATTTTTCAACTGCCATGTGATGCATACCTGTGTATAGGACAATGTCAACACCAATATCAGTACTTTAACACCATTAGGGCCAAAGTTATGTCTACATACGTTTTAAGGGGTAAAACAATTATTTTCATCTTTTAATCATTACTATGTAATAACTATTTCACTAACAGTTCACAACATGTCCAACATGTGTGTCAAATTTCATTAAAATCAGAGGGATCAACAATATTGATGGTTGAATACATATAATATATAATAATAATAATAAATAATAATATTAAAACTTCTGTCGCACCTACATCCTCTGTAACCCAAGCTCAGGAGCCCAATAAAGTCAGAATCATTGAGTATATATATTTCTGTCCCAAGTTGGTCCATTCAAGGGTCAGATCTGTGTGACCAAGAGTATGCAGCGGCTGCCGTATGTCATCCCACCGGTGCCAACGAAACACGTCGCGATGCCCGAAGGTCTCAAGATGAGGAATGTTCCCTTTGGTGCTGGTAGGTGGCAGCACTTGTCTGTTTCAAAGGAAATTAAAAAAAACTACTAAATATTTAAAGAGCCATACCAACGAGAGAGAGAGAGAGTTGTAAAACTGTTACCTCTTATCTGAAATTGTCACCTACAAAACTTGAATTTTCAGATGTACAGTAATCCAGAACTTTCAGTTGTATAAATTGCAAACTTTACAAATACTGACATTTCACATCGAAACCTAATCCCTTGTTGATCTGACATGCAAACATCCCAGGTCAAACCTATTCTCTGTGGATTACATAATAACACTTGGGGTCAATTACATTGTAATTGGAATTGAAATGACAATTCCAGAATTGGGTTTGGTGTTTTGTTTTATAAGGAATTGGTGAAAATGTAATTGGCGTTTTGAGTTACTTTTCAATTACATAATGTAACAAATAATTAACTACAGATAATCAATCAAATATAATATGTTGCATATATCATATTAGTTTGCCATCACATAACATGATATGCAGAAATTATACTGCTCTGAAATAAATGTTATTTTTTGGCGTTGAGTATGTCTATGGTTACTTTGTTCACATACTGTTATTTCATATGGAATTGATAATTGGAATTGGTATTTTGAGGTGTAATTGGAATTGGTATATGTAATTGGAATTGATATAATGTAATTGACCCCCCAAGCATGTACCCAACGAAAGCACAAGAGGGGTAACGTAAGCACAAAAGGGGGCTACATTGGGTTGTTCAGGACAACTCCCAGCTGTGAAATGAACACTGCTTTGTTATGCCTCTCTTGTGCTCTCATTTAATTATATATACTATTATTTATTAATATTTAAATTAATGTATTAACATTTATTATAATATATATATAAAACTTTTTCATAGCTTTAACACGTGTTTATTAATTTTAATTATTTCCATAGACCAGATGTTTTACTGCATTTTACTAGGAATAATTGTAGATTTTTGCAATAGTTGAAATTTTTTTTTAATAGTTTTAACATGTACGATTTTATTTATAATGTATACACCCTTGTACGGCGCCCCAGTACAATTATTTGCATGGGTGCGCTATATAAGAAAGTTATTATTATTTAATACCGTTCTTGTAATTGAAATACATTTTGTTTTTCATAATTCCTTATTTGATGTTAAAAGTTATTTCAAATTAATTCATCAAAATGGATTCATCAAGACCTTGCTCGACATTATTCTTATGCCTTACCCAGCAGAACACACAATGTATAAGTAACCACAAATGCTGATAACGTGATTTTTATTCAGATGCGCCGCTACGCAAGAAGTCGAAGAAACACAGAGAGAGCTATCACAGTGAGGGAGTATTAAGTTTTGTTTACACTTCACAATTCTCACTCTCTGGTATAAACAAGTATCAGAGGAAACAACTGTATGATCGTTTTTATCGTAAAATTGTGTTATATAATATAAACTAGATTTATTGTAACATTTTGACCACCCAAATGTCTTAATGAACTATAATCTGTTAATTTTTATGTTTCGCCACGAATACCATGTTTACACTGTAAGATGAACATAGACAAATACATGTCACATACATTTTTATTGGATTTCTTTAAAAGGCATTTGGACAGTCCAGGTGTTAGAATAGATATAGTTTATATCATATTACATCATTTTATGATATAAAAGCGACAAGACTATGTACCTTTAGGCACAGCGGATGAGAATCATACTCTTTGCAAATGGTATCAAACAAAGTATCCACGTGATAAAACTCATCTGCGTCTTGAAGTTGACATCCATTTGGGTCGCAGTAGTTGTGTGGTAGAGAGTCGGACTGTCAGTCGAGGGGACCGAGATTCAAATCCACCTGCTGCCGTTTCAAAACTTTTTGTTCATCCCACATTGCCTGTGTCGTTTGGAAGAGACACTAAAATTAGTTCGCCCCTTGTACCTGGTGTGTATGCCAGTAAAAGGTTTCACACGGGGAAATAGTAAAAACCTGTTACGGACTCACAGAACCAACAGTCTGAATCTATGAAGATCCATGCGGGCGCTGCATTCACTGTTGCCACAAAACATACTCTGATGAGTAAGCGCAATGATCGCCTTCTCTATACCTATATACCGATTATTATATACAATATTTAACATGTGTAAAGTATGCTTTATAAAAAAGGGAAATTTCAACAAATCTGTTCTTACAGCGTACACCAAGGTATTAAGGTAACTGTTTAACACTAGTTGTGTCATTTGGTCACTGAAAATGGTGCCAACTATTTAACACCAGATGGCGACAGTTTTCAGTTGTTCACACTAGTCAGATGACAATAATTATGGATTCTGCTGATAAAAAATTACGTCATGTAGCGCTAACAGGTTGAATATGATAATTCAACATATTTGGATTTTTATATTTCTCTCATAAAGTACTCATTTGTCTACTTGTGTGCAGGATGCTGATTTATGTACTGAATGACATTCTTAGATGTTTGTAGTGTCTACAATACGTATTACTTTCTCACCTAAACTTGGAAGTGACATGTAGCAGTTAAACTGGTTAGAATCAACCTGTAGGTGTTGTGTTATGCCGATTTGTTGCATTGTATTTTGCAATAAAATTTACTGGTTGTTTTCTTCAGGGGACGACGAAAATGTGAAGAAACACAAGAGAAAGCGCCACCTGGAAGATTCCGAGAGCACTGATGTTGTGGTGAAAGATGAGCAGGTTGATTGGGTGACGGTGAAACATCGCAAGAAACATAAAATACATAAACGACATTCGATTAAAGAGAGATGAGATAATTTCACCCATTGTTTTAAAGGGTCGTATGTGAAACCATGGTAACTTTGTGTCTATGGTAATAAAATTATCAAAACATTGGGATTTTGGTGTCTTGCTAACTAGCGAAGTAACACATCTTACTATGATCCAGCAAGCGTGTGGATGTTTGTATGCATGTTGTGCTACTCCCGCTAGACACTTAACAGCTCGGGTGCCCAACTTTGGGGGATTCATCTACGACCCCACTCTGTATGCGTGCGTGCGTGCGTGCGTGCGTGCGTGCGTGCGTGCGTGCGTGCGTGCGTGCGTGCGTGCGTGCGTGCGTGCGTGCGTGCGTGCGTGCGTGCGTGCGTGCGTGCGTGCGTGCGTGCTGCCATGGTATTTTGTGAGTAGATATACGACAAGACTTATTTGACTACTACAGTACTCTGTGGATAGGCTTGTTGGATTACTATGGTACTTTGTGAATAGACAGGCTTTTTGGCTTATTGTAGTACTTTGTGGATAGACAGGCCTGTTGGACTACTATGGTACTCTGTGGATAGACACATTTCAGACTACGGCACTTTGTGAACAGATAGGCTTGTTGGATTACTATGGTACTTTGTGAATAGACAGGCTTATTGAGCTACTATGGTACTTTGTGAATAGACAGGCTTGTTGGACTATTGTGGTACTTTGTGAATAGACAGGCTTATTGAGCTACTATGGTACTTTGTGAATAGACAGGCTTGTTGGACTATTGTGGTACTTTCTGAGTAGATAGGCTTATTGGGCTACTTTGTGAATAGACAGGTGTGTTGGACTATTATGGTACTTTGTGATTAGACAGGTTTATTGGACTACTATGATACTTTGTGAATAGGTATGGTTAATACACTACAGTAACTTGTTGGACTAAAATGAAAATCAAATGGCAGCAAGACATGTATAAGAAATCCACGTTTATATGTTTGGGCAGTCGAATTGACCGCTGTCGATCATACTCGGTCAACATCAGGAAATGACAAAAGCAAACAGTGAACACTGAAAATGGTGTGCACATAACAGTGACACGGCATAACCTCCCTGGTGCGATCACACAGCAAACATCCTTGGTGTGAACAACACTGGAAACACGTCATCTGATATTGGCTTTAAATATGTTATCTTCTCACCAGGTGGCACTGTATGTATCAGTGTTCGACTTCCAAGTGGGTCATGTTGTGCATTGTTCCACCCACCAGCGTGATGGAGTTTGCAAGTGAATGTTACAGATATCGTACATAATACCAAATATATGCTAATACACCCGCATGATAAACAATATTTTAACTGAGGCTGCTTGTTAGTTTTATTGTTATGTTGTTAGTTTTATTGTACAAGATTCATTTGTGCCACACTGTTATCTATCAACAGAGTTGTGGTTACATAACTCCACTAGAAACTTCACATAACAATGGTCACATCTTCATGTTGGTATTCGTTCCTAGAACAATATAAAATTATGTGCTTTTAAATTATCAATATGTGGAACGTAAATTAGTTGCACAAATAACTCAGTAATGTCCTACCACATGTGATGTGTTGGCATCTACTTGATCAGTCAGGAAATATGTCAACTCCAATGTATAGAACTATACAACAAAAGGGACAGTCTGAGGAGGAGATGGTGGTGTGCAGTGGTCGCACAAGGGAGGTTGTATGTCAAATGGAGATGTACAGTGGTCGCACTTGGAAGGTTGTACAACAAACGGACTACCTGAAATGGGAATGGTGGTGTATGGTGGGTGCATGAGAGAAGTACTTTTAATGGTTCTGAAAACAGCAACAGCACAGATAAAGTGACGGTATTTATGAGGTGTTTTTCTCCATCGCATGCAGTGCCATTTGCTGACAATTCTATTTCACATGCATGCTTCTTGAAAAGTGGACAACACATGAACTTGCAGAACATAGTGACACAAACTCTGTGTAAGCAACAACGTCTTTTGTGGCGTCACATGACGCCGGCCGCTCATAAACCGTTGTGTTGTGCAGCAAGTTTCACCGTGACGCAAACATCGCGATGCGGGCACATATGCAACAAACAAAAATAATACTACTGGGAATGTACTGCAAGGGCTTTTAGCAGCTTTACGTACTTGCAGTTGGACGAGTTTTGCATGCCTGGCAGTCGGCAGACTAGAACCATTCTGCGACCGAACCACGAACCGAAGACACTGCCAGAGGCAACCATCGAACCAACAAAACCCTTCTACTTGCCCAACAGAACCCGTCACTAAGTCTCTGATGATGACGACAGGTCATGTCATCGGAAATTTCTTTAAAACAAGAAATAATATCATTGCAATAATATTCACAGTAATAACTACGCAACGACCAACTGATTATGTTTGTGCATGCAGCGATGACTTGGAGATGGCGCTGTTTGTCTATCGCAGCGAAACAAGTCTATGTGAGGCGAAAACGTGCCCAATGTCTTGCAAAACTGTCTCGAACGTTGCCCACTCAGTCTGCGTCACGTCATTGCCTATACTGTCGCCACACAGTTGTCGTGTAACTATGCGTCACGCAGCCACTCGTGCTGTAGGGACATGGCTGCCGTCGCTCGCCTCTCGGGGTCGTATTCAAGCATTGGCATGAGAAAGTCGGCAAAGGCATCGGCCTCGACTGGGTTCCACTCGTACTTCTCCACAAGCACGTTGAAGAGCTTCCACGGCTTCAACTTGGTGATATGGCGCAGCTCACCTACAAGTCAAAGGAGATGGTGAGTTCGACAAAACATATTTTGTCAACAACGTAACTGAATCATGGACAGCCACTAGCTTACCATGACAGTAATCCCAATTTATTATTATGCACATTATGGTTCCAACATAATTGGAATGTGGATTTAATTTAAACACTTGTTTTTGACAAAATGATGCTCAATAAGCCAGGTTATTTTTTCAATGGCTACCCACATACATGTTATAGCTGAATCTCAGGTACACTTACAAAGCAACCTTAATGATATACTTCTGCAATGCTAACAATAGTTTTTATTTAGTTTACTCGTATCTGAAATGACTGTCTCACGTCTAACAATGTGATTGGGCTTCGTGCCAGTTTCATGCATCAGTCTCGATCAATTGCTCACCACATTTTTATAATGATCATGCAAAGATTATACCACAACAATGTAAAATTTATTTTGAAAGCAATGCATAAAGAAACATTTATCATACCGTCCTAGAAAAACAGGAATTTGAACAAATGATTTTAAAGGAATTAATGCACAAGATTTACAATTTAGTACTTCATTGGTGACAATTTCAGAAAATTTGGCAATTTGTTGGATGCAAATAAAGGAATTCTGCATATATCATGGTATTTTTTTTACACGAATAAAGGAATATTTTGCAAAAATTGAAGAAATGTTAAGGAATGGGAAAAAAATAAAAGAATTTCCTTTAAAATAGATGACCACATCATTTGATAGAGTTGAGACAGTTACAGTTCTCTACACACCTCGTTTGTTGAAAAAGTCACGTGAATATTTGCCGGAGAGAGCGATGTGTTTGGGGATGGGGCCGAGGAGTTCGATGACGTGGGCGAGATGATCCTCGTCCCGACTGTAGTCCTCACCAGAGTGAGGCTCAAATAGGTAGTCGCCTGTGACAAGCTCAAACGCCTACAACAAACGTGAAATATGTACTGCGGGGTGCGGCAGAGTAGTGGTTATAACGTCAGACTCTCAATCGAAAGAACCCGGGGTCAAATCATGTTGCTGCCATTTTTAAATGCTGTAATTTTTTTTTACCCCACGTTGCATACTTGGCTAGTCTTCGCGTAGTAATTGCAGTGTGGCTTAATGCTTCACATAGAAGTTGAGATGACGTTGGAATGAACAGGTCTACCAGGGGATGAAGTGTGAAGTGCTTTGAGCTGTCCAAAAGACTGGATAAGAAAGTATCTTTTTTTTACTGGCAACTGTTGGTGACAACATTTACATGAAGATTATATCGACTATATTGCCATGTTTCCACAAAATTGCAATTTGTTTTTGTAAACACATGTGCTAAGTTGCTTGTGGAAATAAAAAGCATTAAATTAAATATATGACGTTTACCAATAGTGACACACTTTGTGCCTAATTTTCATAATTTGAATATTACATGTGGTATACATAGAGCCACTTGAGAGACTACCAATGCAAGCCAAATACGTGGAAGGGTGTAGGACTACTGTAATGACCTACCAGTAATCTAGATGCCTGCTCCATAGCCAGCCCCAATGAGGGTCTAGATGGATCCCCGTAGTCAGCCCCAACGAGGGTGTAGATAGACCCCCGTAGCCAGCCCCAATGAGGGTCTAAATGGACCCCCATTAGCCAGCCCCAACGAGGGTGTAGATGGACTGATAGCGAGATTGTGCATAATGCGGCCCGTGATATGGATATATATGATAAATAAATACATCCCGCCTAGACTTTCGTAGACAGATCACATACTCAGTTAAACTATTTCACGAGATAACCATCTCAAATATGTTGTTTCACTTTCTTCTAACGAATTCACTTCTGCGTAAGCATACATGAAACTGCTACCTTTTTGTGTTTGAATGATAATGTTGTTTTGAATAACGTTTGTCGCCTGCTAAATGGCGAATAAGTGCCAGGGAGACGCTCTTCAGGGCCCACTGCATCATCCAACAAGAAAGCTTGTGTGGCAGTCTATGAAAATGCCCCAATGAGGGTCTAAATGCCCCAATGAGGGTCTAAATGGACTACTACAGGCCTCAACATTATCACTGGCCCGGCGCCTTTTTGGGGCTGTCGTGCCAGTTCGGGCCACAAGTTTCCATATTTTACTGGCCAGGTAGGCCAACATAGTTTCAGATCATTTATATCCCATTAGTCACAGCCACAGGTCATCGTTTCAATCGCTTGTCTGCCACCCCAGCGCTACAATTAAACACAATCTTCATTTCATCTGATTTCGCATATGTTGCTTCATATATGTGCCATCGTGTTTTGATATGTACGATCCTCACAAAAAAGTCCGCATGACGTCGCTACTAGCAATGACGTGCGGACTTTTGTGAATTGCGGACGCCTATATTTTACTTTGGATGCACCGTGTTAATAGGTATAATATCGCAGCATTTTCTTCTGTGTGATATGTATTGGCTATCACGATATGCCTTTCACGTACCGATTTCATATAAACCAACTGGTTCACGGACTGTCCACTAGGTGTCACGACAGCACCTAATATACATTTCAGGACCGGCTAGGGCGCAGATAGTTTATTGTAACTTTGTACTTCAGTCCAAAGTTTATATTACAAAGAAATCAATCCAATTGTAAGATGCATAGTTATAAAGTGTCAGGTCCGGTTCGCCCATCATATTTTCGAGTATAACTAGCTGTAACTCGATACACACGCGGCGGCATCACCCGTCGTTCTCAAAATGCGACCTGCTGCAGTTTTGACAGAGGGTATCTGATTCTCACGATTCCTGCAGCAACATTGTCTGCCATACAGCATACTGACTGAAAGCATGAAAGTAAATCACCAACGGGAAAATAAATAACGGCCAAACTCACATCCTTCGACTTATAATGCGATGTATTGCAAAAAGATAGAGTATTTTTAGTAATTTTTTTCCGGGCCAGTCACTTTTTTGGGTGGGCCAGTCACTTTTAACATCTGCTGGCCCGACGGGCCACTAGGTACAAAAGCTTAATGTCAAGGCCTGTACTACTACTACTGCCTTAATAACCTACCATGCATGCAGTACTCCAGATGTCAGCAGGGGCCCCATAGCCAGCCCCAATGAGCACCTCGAGACAGCGGTACTGTCGTGTCTGAATGTCCTCCGTAAAGTGATGATACTGAAGACAGAAACCATCGTCTTAGATGCACTGAATACAATGCAACAATAAACGATATTCACGACGCATGCTCTCACTAGCACTATACCTGTTGACGCCCCACAACCGTGGTTCCATTCTTAGCCAACGTGTTATAAATAATGTAATATAATAAAGACAGCAGATAATAAAGCTGACTACATACACATTCACTGGAGTAAAACAACTGGTTTTGGAAATTATGATGAAAAATAAAGATATCGCAATGACGTCACAAACATATATCACAATGACGTCACAAACATGTGGCAACAACGTCACAAACATATCCAGGGGTAGAACTACCCGCTAGTCCGTACACTAGTAAAGATTATGGCGGACTAGTAAAGCAGACTAGTAAAGCTGCCTACCAACTAGTCCGGCTATCTAGTAAAAATCAGCGTGTTGCATGGTGCCACCAACCATACAATTGATAAACTAATTCTTCACCTAATGTGAGTCGACAGTGCAACGGCGTTTTTGATTGGTTGTTGTGTGACATAGAATTCTGAAACGACAGTTTTGTTTGGTTTAGCGTATCTGGTAGAGGGGTACGGCTAATGACTGCAATTGGCGGCCATTTTCAAATACGGTTTACATCTACATTACTTACTTAGTCTACGTTTACGCACGATGCATCGTTACTTAATTGGGGTTGCGAAACCAGCAGTAAAGCGCAAGCTGGAAAAGCGCTGCGTTTGAGCCAAAGGAGGCCATCGAGCTGTGGAGTGCTGGTGGAGCACGGAGGCCAGACACTTACCCACTTGGGCCAAGGCCCGACTATGAGATTGGCACTGACAACAGTGACACTGACTGTGACAGTAGTGCCTCCGACGCTGAGTGACACTGACTAACCGGCATGCAGTGTCAACGCCAGGCCTGGATGACACTGTGTTTTTTGTGCTTTAAATAAAAAAATTTCGATTTAAATTTGTGCTATGTTTTGATAACAGGACTAGTAAACCTTTTGGCGGACTAGTAAACTTTTGTCTTTACTAGTCCTGCTGCCTAGTAAAATAAATGCTGAAGTTCTACCCCTGATATCGCAATGACGTCACAAACATGTGGCAATGACGTCACAAACATGTAGCAATGACGCCACATACATATATTACAATGACGTCACAAACATGTGGCAATGACGTCACAAACATGTGGCAATGACGCCACAAACATATATCGCAATGACGTCACAAACATGTGGCAATGATGTCACAAACATGTGGCAATGACGTCACAAACATGTGGCAGTGACGTCACAAACACAACCCGCAACTGTAGTTTTATTCTTAGCCGATAGGTGTCATACATGTTGTGAGTATTGTGTATTAACAGGATTTGGTTATAGTAACCAACTACAACATATTACAATACAAGATGTAGTTGTAATAAAAAATTATGTCAAGGGCCTAACAAACATGGACAATTACTTCGTTGTAATGTGTCGCAATTAGGATGTTGTCATAATCCTTAATTAGGATCAAGAAAGAATCTACCAAAGGTCCCCAGTGCATGCTGACACTTTGGCTCACTACCTAACACAACCTTCCACCAGTAGGGCTATACATTTCCAAAAGCAACAGTGACACAAAATGATATATTTAAGCCTCGACCTGTTCTCAGACCATGAGAAAATAATGTTCTCCCCGACTTCCCCCTCACAAACTTAAAGCATTCCCTATAGTCACAGGCCAACTCTACTGAGAGATAGGCTACTCATGAAATGGAAACAAGGCCGAAGTAACTCACCGTCCAGCAAGCGTTGCCCAGATCAGCAATTTTTACGAGGACATTGCATGGTTCCTTGCACGGATCCGGTTTCAGAGGCAGACTGGACGCCTCTGTAAGCACACAAGCAATTACTTCAACAAACATTTGTTTCGTTAAAAAAGTCTGAATTTTTTTAAACAAGAATAAATGCATGTTGAGGTAATCATGCATTCCTATTCTACATCAAGGTCAGATTTCTAACACACTCGTGTTCGTCGTTATACCTGTACATATATGTAAACCAGCGTACTTTTGGGGATAGTTTTATTATTGGTGTAGTATTGCGACAGCTATATTACTATAATACAATTGTCATACCATTTGTAGTTATAACCTGCACGTGTATGTACACCACAATATTGTACATGTACATGTATGTACACCACAATATTGTACAACATGTACATGTATGTACACCACAACATTGCACCTATACGTGTCATTGCTAGCTTTCAGTAGAGTCCATTAATTCACACCTAAGTACTAGAAATGTACTTTGTCCAGACTCGGCAGAAAGTGATGATCACCGCTAGTAGTGGCGACTATTGGGGAATTTTTCTATTGGGATAGTATTGAGACAGTTTCATAACTGTCCCAGTAGTATCATGGAATACTAAATAGCCAGGAAAGCAGTCATAAACCATAATTAATTGGTGGCGCCATCGTGTGGCCTTGGAGGCAGTTGATTCAAAATGATGAATATGTGAATGATGCTACTCTGATTGACGATTGTTGATGTTAGGTCAATAAATAAGTATAATTACCAAATAAAGTTGAAAAAGCATGTTTGTGGATAACACTACAGTGACACAAGAACCCTGCTGATTTGTTTTACCAACTATCTTTACTATCGATAGTTCATTATACAATTGACAGTAACTATTGATAGTTAAATTTACTATCAACAGTATTGTGATGCATCAATAGTTTGATGTATGGTTACACCCCTGATCACTAGGGTGACGAAGCACTGACATTGCCTCTGGTGGGAACAAAAAGACCTATAAACCCACCAGTTTCATCATCCACTGGAGTGAGGTCTAAGGGCTCCTCCCCCTCGGTTGTCTTTCCCTCTTCTTCACCCCCGGAGGCCTCCGTCTCCTTCCGACTGCTGTCCGTCACAACGTCATCGCTGTCACTGTTAGGCCGCATCACTGTGTCTGCGTTACCTGAATGACTCGTGTCACCAGTACTGTCAGTGACGGTGACACTATTAGTGTTCATGTTTCCGTCGACGGGCGACTCACACAGGCCGTTGCACTGAGGGGTGTCATCTTCACCCTCGCGGTCGGGGGAGGCAGACACTGCAGGCTCAGCCTTCGTCAGGTCTATCACCTGCTTTTTATTGGTCACTTCACTCTCCACCTTGACCACGTCCAGCGGGATTATGTCCGAATTTGGCAACACGGTCAATTCGTCAGGGTTTCCAGCCACTGCAACAAACAACTCACGTTTCCAATTGTTGCCATAACTACATGTAAAACTTAATGTAGGTTGCTAAGGTAAAGAAAACGATAACTGTATCTAGTACGCTATCAGATGAAGGATCAAAGTCAGAAATTCTTTCAAGAATTGCACAAACCTCAACTGCAATGGCAAAACTAAAATCTATGTGGCAAAACAACAACATCACCCTGAAAAACAAAATAAGACATATTACTTACTATACACTTGCGAGACGTGGATCCTAACAGCAGAATTAAAAAGAAGAATACAAGCATTAGAGATGAAAAGTTACCAAAACATCCTGCGCATCTCGTACACAGACCATGTCACCAATGAAGAAGTCAGAAAGATAATCAGTCGAAACATTGGACAACACGAAGACATCCTGACCACAGAAGACGCAAACTAAGATGGTATGGACACGTCACAAGATCTACTGGCCTGGCAGGAGAGGCAGGCAGAAAAAGAACTGGAATGATATCAGAGAATGGACAGGCCTCGACTTCTACGAATCACAAATGGCAACAAAAGACCGGGAAAGGTGGAAACAGACTGTGCGATTATTGTCAGAGGCGCCCCAACGACCACAGACGGTTACTGGATAGGTCAAGGTAAAGAATGGTCAATATTTTACTAAATCATTTCACCATTTTATGTACTGTCCTAAATTAACTGCCATAGACTTTGGGACTGAAATTAACTAATAGTAACTAATCCTTTATTTGACAAATAAATGCCATCAAGATATCTATATTAGATTTTAACCTGTCATTTTGGATTTTTTTACAATCAATGGCTTTGATTCTTCTCTGTAGAGATTCCATTGTTTTTAATTAGGCATTCAAACTTTAACATATACATTTCCTTTATGCAACAATAACGTCTTATGAAATTTCATGAAATGTAAACAAATTGCACAAGTACTTGACTAATGTAGCATGCTGCCCCCTTAAAGAATTCATTATTGGACCATAAAAATTATTTGGTAATGCATCTGGGGAAAATTTCAAAATGACCTGACCATTGGTTGCATTTTAGAGCTGGTCATTGATGAGCCACAAGGGGTCATTTATGCAGTGCATGTATGTCAGTGCATATCTGTCAATGAAAAAATGGTCCGGAAAAGAGGGCAGCCATTGATCAGGGGTTGCACCATAAACAATTATATAAAATGATAATTGTACCTAGTACCTACCATGGTTGTTGTTCTGCTGTTTGTTGTTGACGTTGTTGCTGAGAGCCGATTCGTTAGCTGCGTTCTCTCCCGCATCAACATTATTCGCCAACTTCTCTTGGCAACAGTCTATTTTGTTCGTATTATCGCCACTCAGTTCAAGCTTCTTGTCACCAAGTGTCACTGCTGTCTCGCTGTCATCATCGGCTGCATTTTGTACGCCCTCGCCACAACCATCTATTGGCAACTTGATGGAGAAAAACAGTTTATATTTACCCGTCCTTGACTTGTCCATATGGTGTCATATAAAACTCTACATGTCAGAGTTATATTGTCAATATATGGTAATAGAGTTTCAACCAACCAGCCCCACTACATGAAGGCATTTAAAATGCTTTTTAAATGTTGTGAAGTTTTCACTTCTACCACGACCTCTAGATTCCCGTTACAGTAAAAACTAAACGCATTAGCCAGACCTCACATTGAAATAATGAAGGGAAAAACTTGGGCAGTTTCCAGGCTGTAGACTCCTGTTACAATTTACACAACTCAATGGAATATAAAGTTGTGCCCATCTAAACCACACGGGCCCATTAACAATATTTATACATACATACACTGCCACACATGTAGATGTTCCACTAACTGATATGTTACTATCCTCACCTTTTCCAGCTGTTTCTCGAGGTTCACCTCGTCCCCCTCTGGTGGCTCGATCTCGTCCTCCTGGAAACAACGCAACTCTACAGATACCAACTGACAGCTAGCATTTCATATTCTAATGACTATGAAATAAACAAAGAATTAAACGAATACAAAAATACAATTAACACTGAAGTTAGTTCGCTCCCTCCTTCAGACCTGTTACTTTCAGAAAGCCTTTTGTTAAAATGGACATAACTTTAATGTTTCTCATTCAATTATAAAATGTGATATACCATTAGAAAGTAGATAAAATTAACTATCATGGTATATTCCATTAGAAAGCAGATAAAACGAACTATCATGGTATATTTATAAATTAGCCGTTTAATAAAATTTACTACATCTGGCGTTTGTTGAAACTTTTACCAATCGTATAATTGTATCAAGTTGTATTCATGATAAAATGGGTTAATATAAAATGATCACTAAAATGAAGTAGGGCTGTAAGCTAACACCGGCCCGACAGCCAATATTTTTGCAATCGGTCCGGTTGCGTCCATCAGGTTTCGTGGCTGGTAGTTTTTACAACACCCTGTCATTGTAATTGTGACCATTTTTTTGTATTCTTATCCATAACAAATGTTTCAATAAATATCATCCAGAATTTTTATATTGCTACTGAACCGCTCCGTTGATGACTGCGCCAGCAATGTTTCTGTCTGAGCTGCGCTGTCGGCCAAACATGGCGATTCATATAATTCTACATTTTGTTTTTGATGAAAATAAAGTGTTTATTACGGTTCTCATGGCTTTTATTTAACAATCAACACAATTTTTCCACAGCGCAACAGAATAGACTGGCAGAATATTGAACGGGTTGATCGATTTTGTAATTTACCAGCCAGATCAAGCTGGTGGACAAAAATGTTAGTTTTCAGTCCTGCTATGAAGCGACATAAGTGGACTCACGTCGTGGACCTCGGTCTTGTCTACTTCATTCATCTGCTTCAGCTGGATGTCCAGCAGCTCCTGCTGCCTCTTCAACTTCTTCTTTAGTCGTTTCTTCTTGCTCTTTGACATCTTGCCATCCGCTGGCGGCTTCTCCTTCGGGGCCGTGCTCACTGCAAGGACATAGAGGACGTCAGGACAACCACAGGACACCAGGACAACCACAGGACACCAGGACAACCACAGGACACCAGGACACCCATAGGACACCACAACTACCACAGGACAACAGTTTCTCCTTCCAGGCCATGCTCACCGCAAGCACACAGGATGTCAGGACAACCACAAGGCACACGTGACATAAGGACGTCAGGACAACCACAGGATTGGACACAAGGACTTCAGGACAACCAGATGACAGTTCTGAGTATAAGGGACAGAGGCAGCACAACTGGTTGACATTCTGGGGATACAAAGACTACCCCAGGGGCTAGCATCTACCCTGGGGCAACAGAATCTACCCCAAGAGCTGCACACTTTACCCCAGTTTAAGAGTCTACCATGGGATACAAGGCTTGGTAACATAATGGGTGATCTTCCCCCATATATTGTCGTGATCAGGAAATATCTTTATACTGTTCCAGGGAAGATGACATGTTACTTTACCTCATATAGAAATAGTACCTCTGTAGAGCACCATGTATGCTGAAGACGTCCATTCTGGGGTGTTATTACAATCCACGATAAATACTAAATATTATAATTGCTTCCCGAGCTTCAAAACGGCGGCAAGAGGATTCAAAACCACATTCTGTCAATGGAGAGTCCAATGTTCTAACCACTACGCCACCATACCCCACAGTACACATTTTTAATACCAGGCATAATGACCTATAGCTGAACAATGACAAAATAACCTAGATCTGTGCGTGGGGCTATTGCAACAAGACTTGTGGTTGCGTGGTACGAAGGCAGACCAGTGGTGGAATGGCCAAGTAAAAATATCCACTTGCAACTATTTCTGGTTACAGGTTGAGTGCTAGCAGCTGTATACAGAGTTCACTAGGTGGCCCTAGACTCTAGGATCTGTGTATTTGATGGTGACGACGTGATATAAGACTGAGGACACTGTAGTATGAAGACTTCTTGTCGTACATGACTTGGCGTTGTGGTTCGTGCTCTTCACTGTACCCTTCTTCTTTTTTTTCTTTTTCTTTTTCGTCTTCAGCTCTCCTCCTTCAGGCATGTTACACACTGAAACACAGAGCAGCCTCTACTGCTGCTACTGTTGTGCTCCATGTTTCAAGTATGGCACGTTTCATCCTTACTCTTTATTATATCGTCACTAGCCATGTTGCCTAGAACTGCGCGGGAGAAAAGGCAAGAGCTTATGTCTCATTGCACTACCCAGTCAAGTTTTGGTAGGCCAGTGGCAATGACAACTTCATGTCCAACAGCTGGTTTCACAAAGACTTCCTGCTGTATGAAGGAACATATTTGGACATTTGACGTAGATCATGTAACTCTCAACAATCGTAAAAAACACGCATAGCTTTGCTAACAATTATATGCAACTACTGTTCCGAGTTATATAATCAATGTATGCAAAACAGACAGAGATATGAGGGAACAAGACGGACGGATGGACGGACGGACGGACGGACGGAATACTTGTGTGACACTGCTCATGCGGCCGAAAACTGGCACCTAAATGATACCATTTATAGTAGCATGAAGACTTCTTGTCACACATGGCTTCGTACTATGCTTCAAGTTTTTCACTGGACTTTTTTTACTCTATGCCTTGTAGCATGTTACACACTGAAACACAGAGCAGCCCCTACTGCAGCCACTGTGCTTCACATGATGACATGTCATGTGTCAACATAAAGTCATGATGACATGTCATGTGTCAACTATCGTGATATTCCAAACACCACTATTCCACATAATGTGCTGTGTCACATATATGCTGTGTCACTTTTGACACATAACATGTTTCACCCTTTATTATACAAATACTTTTATTTCAAGTAAATAAACCCATATACAAGCAAGTATACATGTACATAAAATATAATTATGTTAAATATATATATATAGTTAAAAATAAATAAATCAGGTATGACAACGTTTTTATATACATACATAAAAAATAGATATATAAAAATACACACAAAATAAACAAGTTAATATATATATATATATATATATATATATAAATAAATATATATATATATATGTATATAAATAAATAATAAATAATTATATTGTCATGCATGAAACTTGACGACATGTATGACTCTTGACATGTCGACCCTCAATGGCACATTTGCCCATGTCCCATGTTATGACAGTGCACTCCAATATTAACATATTTCTCTGCTAGGTTCAGAGACCCGTAATATAATGTCACAGACCAACATAACGTCACAGCGGCAAGCTGGCTGACCAGCTGGTGTCAGTTGTGCAATCAATGTCACCACACACAGACACCTGCCAACGTTAAGGGCTCATCTCAAAATATGCACACAGGCCACTTCAAAATATCGGTGATAGCCAAAATGTATCAAATGGGTATAACTCATTAATAAGTTTAATGTGATTTAGGAATCATCTAGAACAATATTTATATATAAATCTATCACAGATAAATAGCCCCAAAGTGTTCCCATGTGCAAGGGGTTTGTTTCTAGTGCAACATATGACCAGTGACATTTTGAGATAGTCCCCAACACAGGCATCCATGAAATACCAACCGGCGGATCCTGGCAGCTTCTTGGTTGGTTCCTTCTGCCACTCGGCGGCGTCAACAGCCATCTTCTTGACAGTGGCTTCGTCCACACATATGAGAATGTTCTCTGGTTTGATGTCCGTGTGAATGATGTGACACTTGCGGTGAAGATAGTCCAGGCCCTCCAACACCTGTGCAGCATGTTGACAATACCACATCACCAACATGTTGACAATACCACATCACCAACATGTTGACAATACTACATCAACATGTTGACAATGCCACATCACCAACATGTTGACAATACCACATCAGCAACATGTTGACAATATCACATCACCAACATGTTAACAATACCACATCACCAACATGTTGACAATACTACATCAACATGTTGACAATACCACACCAGCAACATGTTGACAATATCACATCACCAACATGTTGACAATACCACATTATCCACATGTTGACAATACCACATTACCAACATGTTGACAATATTACATCACCTTTAGGGCGTCACAAATGATTTATTGTTTCCAACTAACCCCTTTCGAGGTACAAAAAATTATACAAATATTTAAAAATGAAATATCTCCAATATAACATGTAACCCGTAATAACATAAAAACTATGTATGTAAATTGCACAATTCATACAAAATTATTTGATATAACAAAACCACGAGTTATAAAAAAAGAGGAAACAATGACATTACACATTTGACAAATTTGACAATTGTCTCACATTTTAACATTAAATAATTGCCTCATTTTATGTCTGTTCGGTCTTACTTTGTAATATCGGCGTAAGTATTGTTGTCAAAGATTTGCCAGTGCAGGACACACCAAAATTCATCTCTTGGTTCTTCAGTATTACAAGTATATAGTTATAGCATATGACATGCTAAATGACGACCTTCAGACACTGGCAATTTATGATACCCACATTTAAATTTGCACAAATTTATTCTATCTGCCACGTTTCCCACATATGGAAGTCTAATAAACATCATATAACTTACTATTAAGTAATATAAATTTCACCTTTTTATGAAACTTTTTACAAGTGCAGACTGAGTAAATTTAAATATTCATTTAACAATTTAGATGTGTATAACAATTTTACTGAATAAATTAGAAGTTTCTTGCAGAAGTGGACAACTAGAAACCTGTGATCTGAAATGCGTTTATAAAAATAAAGTTATCAAGCATTTCATATGTCGTTGTTTACAGGTTCCATTTTTGAGGGCCTGAATCCCTCACTTTACAATAATTTTAATTTGACTTTTTAAAGGCTCAATACAAGTCTATCAATAGCTCACAAAGGGGGCATATAAAATATGAATGCAACAAGATTTTCTTATTTTGGTTGATTTTAGACGGAATGCCCCAAAGGGACCATAATCAAACAGACAATACATGATGAAATGACAGAATGGCTGGAACCATCACGCACCTGCTTGATGATCTTTCGTGCATTCTGAACCGGAATTCCCTGATAGTTTGACCTAATAATTAGCTTCAGTAAATTGTGACCTAAAACCTCAAACACCATGCAAACATCTGTGTGTATGGATTAAGGAAAACAAACTTTAAATATTTTTAATATATGCAGAGTTTGTAAGGTTGACATTTAGAGCGATACTGCTTTAACTTCATAAGTCTTACAACACAAGACATTGCTAAAAAGGAAGGATACGTGTTCCGTTGACCCCGGATATCTTGAAGTCGTCAAGTAGCTGCACAGTCTTTTCTCGATACGGGTCTGTCTCGTCACTTTGTCTCACCTACAACCATGAACAGTTGCTCGTCATAACACTTGCCCACAATGGTCAGGCATTCTTTATAGACAGGGCTTGTAAGGCTAGTTGAATGCAGGTATCACTTCAAAAACCTCTCCATTATATGCAATTATTGGACATGCTAGCTGGGTTTGCCATTACATAACCCTGGAAAACATCTGAGAAATATCACAACAAAGGGTGGCTTCAATTAGAATCTAGTCACTTAGAATCAAGAAACTGAAATTATGAAAGTACATGTCTGTTCTGATAGTCTATATTTGCCTGCAAGGCGTGTGCAGGCTTGAGTTGTCACGTTTGATTTCTATGGGAAAAGGCATTCACAGCAGGGACCAATCTGGAAAAAGACGTACATGTGCCTTCGGGCACATAAGAGGCATAACTACCTGCCTTTTTTAATTTATGCCCTAAATTAATTTAATAAAAATGTAATTAATTTGCATAACATGGTCCTTTGCATAATGTGGTAATTGTGAACGTTACAGTTCATTTCATATTAGGCTAGTAATCATATTTACAGTTTTTTTTATTACATTCAGTACATTTTATTTTGCTTGCTTGATAATTTGTTCTGCACAAAATATGAGGTGTAAACTATCTAAATATAAGATAGTTTTTTACTTCTGCTAAAAAACTAAACATTTGATGTTTTGTGTTTGTATGACTGCCCACATCTGTGGGTATATTTAATATACTACCAATAATATCAACACCAACATGTACAAAGATCACTAGTCTATTTTTAACTCTGTAATGTAACAAAACAAGGTATTGTCCCATGTTCCATGGTCATGCCACTATTGTTTGAAATGACTTAACGGCAACGCTTCAGTTGTCGACATCGCTGACAACGTCCCCTATGTCACCGGTCTCGGCACATTGTCAGATTTCGTAATTGCTTCAGCAACAACAATCTCAGCTCTCGTTTGTGTTTTTTAGCACACCCGACTAGGGTACCTTGTGAAGATAGGGGAATTAGTCTTTTTTGGGCGGCATCGTTATGGCATGTGGCTCGATAAGCAACAAATTAGTGGAGGACTATATGTTCACCCTAGAGGACAAATGACGTACTACCCTAGCAGATAAATGACGTACCATCTAAGCGAATGGTACGTCATTATAACATCTCTAGTCAATGAGGTCTGTAGTTGACAGTGCGAAATAGTGACACTTACACATTTGAGTAGCTTGATCTCATCAAGGGCAGTCTCTGTGTAGTGCTGGGCGCTCTTTACCACCTTCAGGGCAACAAACCTCCGCGCCCTGCAAACAATCACATCCAGGTCAGCCTCCTGCTAGACCAAGTCCACCCTTCGACCAAGTCAACACCTCCACCAAGTCAACCCCTCCACTTAGTCCACCCCTCTACCGAGCCCATCCTTCCGCCAAGTTCACTCCTAGACCAAGTCCACCTCTTTACCAAGTCAGCCCCTCCACTAAGTCAACCCTTACACCAAGTCCACCCCTCTACCTTTAGACCAAGTCAACCCTCCACCAAGTCCACCCCTCCACCAAGTCCACCCCTCCACCAAGTCAACTGCTCCACCAAGTCCACCCCTCCACCAAGTCAACCCCTCCACCAAGTCCACCCCTCCACCAAGTCAACCCTCCACCAAGTCCACCCCTCCACCAAGTCAACCCCTCCACCAAGTCCACCCCTCACCTTCACTCTTCATGCTACTGCTCACACAACCCACAATTATTCTCCCTGCAAACACAAGCCTGTTGACTACATCACCACAAATACCTTACAAGTCCCATTCATCAGCAAGTCAGTCCACCACAATACAACCA
Organism: Lamellibrachia columna; assembly: GCA_963662155.1. NCBI lineage: Eukaryota > Metazoa > Annelida > Polychaeta > Sabellida > Siboglinidae > Lamellibrachia > Lamellibrachia columna. Next base: position 23,896,218 of record OY759275.1, read on the forward strand.
CAAGCCCACTCACAATCTCTGACAAATTATGCTTCAATGTCCAAACACTAAATCAACACCACACATGCCTCTGGGAATTTCCCCTCTCCATGTAGTGAATCACATTTCATTCTAAATCAAGAAATTCTCACAAATCTCAACAGAGACCCATCATCTTTCTGATGATGCAATCTAGGTGATTTATCGCAGTGAATATGAAGTGATCGCTGTCGCAGTCACAGCCATGCAATATGGCTGCCACAGCTCTCTGCCAATGGTACCCGTCCTAGGCAGTTAAATTGGCTTTTCCATGCAAGAGGAATTACCAGATCCACTTAAGCAATCCCTTACAACTAGCCTTGGTATAATCTATTAGATGTTCAAACACCATACTAATTTTTTTTGTACTATTCCGGGAAATTTACAATGAAGAATTTCCTTTGTTGGATTAATAAAAAAATGTCTAGAGAAAATGAGAGTGGTTTTAGTTGACAATAAATCATGTACGAAAGCCAGGCAGAATGACACAAAATGCATTATCTAGCAGTACCTCAAGCCATTTGACACAAATAGCATTATTTAGCAGTACGTCAGGCCATTTGACACAAACAGCATTATCTGTCCTCATGTCATTTGTGACAGTCCAATAATAGAGCAATATTTGAATTTGTCTGTGGGATAACATAATTTTTCCAATCAATTTGGTTTTAATAAACATTAAGAAAAGTGTCATAACATCAATGGCGCCTTTGTTGAATTTGTATGATGCTGTTCAATGTCATACATTGAGTCATACATTGAGTCATACATTGAGTCATACATTGAGTCATACATTAAGTCATTCCATATCAGTTTCACTGCTCCTACTTTGAGAAAATATGATTTTAAGCTATATTTATGCAGCAACTAATGCAGCCACTCCATACTTGCACCTTCGTAGAATTAACTTATTGTACTTGACACAGAAAATCCAAGAATTGGGCTATTTATATCCACACAAAAGTCATCATAACATAACCTATATGTGTGTATTTACAGCACAATTCTTTATGTTTACCATTTCTTCCTAATGTATCTATTTACTCTCACCCACCCACACATTTCTGAAAACAACAGACATGGCAACAGAAGATGTGAATGTCAGATCAGCTGGTTGCCTAGCTTACAATCTTTCAGGATTATATCTTTATGCTCTGGTAGGATTCTCATGTGCTGCAATACTCAGTTAATGTTCAAACATGGAATAAAGGCAATTGATATACAATTTAATGGCCCTTACAAAGTGCTATTTACTATCGTTCACAATCCAGTTCTCTACCAAACTGCACTGGGAGGACAAAACAGAAATGGGTAGTTCTCCTTAATTATCGCTAGATTCGCGACACGTCTACAATACTTAGATTGTCTAAGATTGTAGGCTTCAAAACACACACCCACAATATTGCACATTGCACACACACAAACAGGAACATTTATGCAACTTTTATACCATGACAGAAGAGCATATCTAAATATTACAACTTATAACTTGCTTTCTGGTTTTGGATGAGAGCAAAACCAAAACTTATGACTATAACCGTAATTTCTGTGTATAAATCTATAATACATATTTTTTGCCTACACTTTTTTCTTAAAAGTCCACGTGCGTATTATACATAGTAACAAGGCTAAACAAATTTTCGGACCAAATATGCGGTAATCAGGAATGTATTGGCCAAAATTATCTACAATGCTAAATGACAATTCTTACTTCATGTTTGTCTATGCCAATGCATTCATTCAATCCTTATTCCATGTAAAAAACATATAATTATTCTTTAAAAAATATTGTGTTTTTGCACACTTTTACAATCTAAATAGTGCCGCGGATTGAGAGATAATATAAGCAGCTAATGCTCACGACAGAAGATACTGAAGCAATGGTGTAAAGGTACACTAGGCTAATGGCAAGCGGACACTCTAAACAGTGCTTTAGCCAAACAACCGCAAGTGGGCAAATGAGGAGTTTACTAATGCATATTACACATGGTAATATAGAAATTCAGTAAGATTTGAACAAAAAGTCAGGGTGCATATTATACTTTGGGATGGACTATACACGGAAAACTACGGTATTGTGGTTAATTACTTGAGGTCCTAGCAGAGCCAGATGGTAGGGAAGTGTCACCAGCCAAGGACAACTAGAGCTGTATGACATGAGGGTGATGGTTACTCGAGGTTTTAACAGAGCCAGACAGTAGACAAGTGTCACCAGCCAAGGACAACTACAGCTGTATGACATGAGGGTGGTGGTTACTTACTCAAGGTCCTAGCAGAGCCAGACAGTAGAGAAGTGTCACCAGCCAAGAACAACTACAGCTGTATGACATGAGGGTGGTGGTTACTTACTCAAGGTCCTAGCAGAGCCAGACAGTATAGAAGTGTCACCAGCCAAGGATAACTACAGCTGTATGACATGAGGGTGATGGTTACTTACTCGAGGTCCTAGCAGAGCCAGACAGTAGAGAAGTGTCACCAGCCAAGAACAACTACAGCTGTATGACATGAGGGTGGTGGTTACTTACTTGAGGTCCTAGCAGAGCCAGACAGTAGAGAAGTGTCACCAGCCAAGGACAACTACCGCTGTATGACATGAGGGTGGTGGTTACTTACTCCAAGTTCTAGAAAATCGCTCGCTGCCTACAAGTGTTCGTCTTGACAAGTACTTTCTTGAGTATTAGATTCACTAGGAAAGTGTCTCCTCTTTATAACCCAGTGTTCGGGCTCCAATATTCGGAGTTCACATATCATCCATCACCGGCGATAGCGATTGTAGCCCACTGCACCAAGATGGCAAGAACGCCATCGAAGCTATGCTGGCCGCGCGGTTTACAAAAATGATCAAATGAGTGGACTAACGTTGATTTGTATTATGTGTAAATGTCGAACTGAATAAAATACATGTATACATGTACAGTTATGGAATAGTTAAGGGATCAACAATATTTCGTTACGATCCGATTGACCGACTACACTGTAACAGGAATCGAAAATAATAACCTGGATCTGAACTACCGAAAATGTATATGAGTTGACACGGAGTGTAAAAGTTGATTAAACATTGAAAACGATAATTTTAGTAATTGTTCCACTTCGTCTTTCAACCGCTCTGAACACATAAATTCACAACGCACATCTCCGGTACCATTTAACATTGATTCACTGTTTCATGTGCGGATGACAAATTCACATTTTTTGCACACTGACTTTGAGTTGTGCGTTTGGCATTGTGATGCAATGGAAGCAAGCCATTTCACCCCAGTTTATATTGGTGTTGCCTACTAAGCTGCATTTATGAGTTATGACTACACATCTAATTCTTATATGTGTATTTGTGAATTTCAATTGCAATTTTCAAACCGTCTAAAAAAAGTCGCACACGAAACAAGTACTGTGTCGGGGCCACGGCCCAGGCACAGTACATTGCCACTGGTTTTGCCTAGGGCCAGGCTACAGCCTACGGTAATCGGTGACCTGTTGCAATTCAAAAGTGTTTCATCAATTGCAATCAGAATTCATGGGGTTTACTAAAGAAAACATTTATTTCTTTGTACAAAAGTCAGCACCAACAAGCAACAATTTAAATTTCATGGCGACAGAATCCGAATGGGAAATAGTGGCGCCACCACACGGTAAAAAAACTATAAAAATTGGTCGCCTAAATTAATTTGGCATATTTAGGCGAGCGATTTATCGCTCGCCTGTTGTTTTCAAATATGGAGCCCTGCGGTAGAGAAGTGTTACCAGCCAAGGACAACTACAGCTGTATGACATGAGGGTGATGGTTACTTACTTGAGGTCCCAGCTCAGCCAGACAGTAGAGAAGTGTCACCAGCCAAGGACAACTACAGCTGTATGACATGAGGGTGATGGTTACTTACTCGAGGTCCCAGCACAGCCAGACAGTAGAGAAGTGTCACCAGCCAAGGACAACTGCAGCTGTATGACATGAGGGTGATGGTTACTTACTCGAGGTCCCAGCACAGCCAGACAGTAGAGAAGTGTCACCAGCCAAGGACAACTACAGCTGTATGACATGAGGGTGATGGTTACTTACTCGAGGTCCCAGCACAGCCAGACAGTAGAGAAGTGTCCCCAGCCCAGCTTGCGTACAACGTGGTACTTGTTGTAGAAGAGGTTGCCTATCTGCACAGGATGGTAGCCTCCTAAAGCACAGATCAGAACCAATCAGTACAACACAAGGTAGGGTTAGGCATTAATTTTTGGCGATTTTAAACACAAATAACCGGAGTTGTAAAATTAGAATCTACAATACTGTTTAATTACATGTATTGCATTAAGTAAATAATTAAACACACAAAGCAATCCTGTCCGGTATATGTGAACTTAACTCTGAAAATAATTACTCAAACCTGAAACACAAACAAATAATAATACTAAAGATTAATGACTGGATCTTGTTCAGTCATAACTCATATTTACTCATTAAGCTTACTTTTGACAAATTGGAAATGCAAAAATAAAAATACATAGTATATACCGGTACGTCAAAGACATATCGCAAAGACAAAATACAGCAACATATCAGTACCGATGACGTCATCAAGTGTCATCGGTACTGATGAAATCAACGTGACACGTTGATGAAAGCCTCTACCAGGTAAACTAAACACACCTTGGATATGTAAAATGAAAGTTATCTGATTTGAAAATGAACTATCCTGAAGAATGTTTAGTAACAAATAATCATGCACATACTAAACAGGAGTATGTAATGGTATAAGCAGCCAGGTATCAACGGGGGTGAATATGTCACAATAATACTAAGACCTGTTGTCATTTAGACCTAACTGGTATTGTCTGCATAGAAGACATGTCGCATTTCAGACCTAAATATCTTAGTATCGTCCTGCAGCCAATGACCTATAACATAATTTTTTCAGCTCGTATGGAAGCTGTCCATAACCGCATATCCAACCAAGCACCAAATTCTGTTCAGAAAATTGACCCCACTTTCAATGGTACTTGGGCAGTGACTCTAATTGTATCAGTGTCATTGACTGGCGAGCGTCATGACTAGCCCCCCCCCCCCGCTACAACAGCTTTCTTGCTATGCCAGGAGACAGGGAAGTCAATGAACGTATAACCTATGCATTCGACCATTAAATGGCGCCATTTTCGAGTGGCTGGTCAGCTGGTCAAGGTTCATAAGCTATATAGCATGACCAGGCACCGGTCACAGAATGCATAATTCGAGCAGTGACCGAAAATGGATTTTCAATAATGTAATTTAGACCATGCTGCCGAAATGAGGCATTCTCAAGGGAAAGATTCGGGAAATTGCAGCTGGCACTGAAATGTGTTGATAAATATCCCATATGACTTTTTATCCCGTAACAATTTTATCAATTGATCCTAGCATAAATTACTCCATACACCAACACAAATTCATAATGAACAAAACACATACAAGTATATATGTTTTTTATAGAAACACCATATTATACAATAAAAAAGGTTTTTCTTTTGCTTTAACATACAGCCATTTCTTTATTCGTAATATGCACCAGGGCTTTTAATTTTTTTGTATTTTCAATCATTAAAAAATATTATTAGAAAAATTCAGGCAACTAAAACTACATATCATAAAACGCATGCAGCGCTGTTTTCTGTTACTATATTATACATGTATAAACCATTTAATTTAACTAGAACAATCAATTTTTTTTACATAAAATAAGTGCTGGTTTTGGCCAATATGCCACACTTCCCAGAAAGGGCCAGAAACAGGAGTAGCAAATTTGGAAGACTTGAAGAAAAAAGGGTTAAACCAAAAGGTAATAAATATCACTCAGATAGTCTTAGTTTATATTCCTCTGTTATATATATAAATTACTAGTATAAACTACATCTATTGTAACATCTCGACTGCCCAAATGTATTTTAATAAACCACAATTAAAAAATATAATTTATGTTATGAATATCGACCTTGCTGTTTAGCCTGCAATGTAAACATGATATTCGAGTAGAAACATTCAAATTAAACAGATAACACAAAAAATTGTGGTTCGTTAAAACACACTTTGACGGTCAATATGTGAGAATTATACATGATTTGATGTTACGAAAAAAACTTTGTATCTCTAAGCCAAACATAGTGAATGAGACTCAGACATCACTCAAAAAACCAGTTCCCTTTACTGCCAACAGATGTCATACCAAATTGGAATCGCATACAACAGCCATGTCCATGCGCTATAAATAATAGATCAAGCAATCGCGTTGCGTGCCACCTCGGACCAGGCAGAGATACCTGGGATTTGTCTAAGTGGCTGACAACCCACGGACTTGGAGTTGGTCAATAAGTTGTGTGTAATAGTTGCAAGATTGTACTGTAAGGCATACCCTGGCTGCCTATTTGGTCTCTTCAGATTTGTCTCATCGAAATGTTAAAATGTTTTACTCTGTGGGCCATGATATCTAAAACTGTGGTAGCCCGATCGTTATTCTGTAAAAATACATGTTGCACCATTGAAATTGCTTTTTGCAAAGTTAATTAGCTATGAGGAAGAGGACGAGGCTGTGCATCACTGACAGGGAATGCAGACTTTCTGTCGCTATCAATGAATGGAATATGAACTAGGAAGATAAATCACCAGTGCAAATCACCACACAACTATTTACTGGTAAGTTACACAAAGTCATCCAAGAATTCAGTTCCTGGAGACGGCAACTGGCGGTTGCAAAACGTTGTAGCAGTGAGTGAGTAAACTTTAGTCGTGAATAAACGAAAAAATCTATATATTATTCTGCCCACTGATGAACATTTTCACAAAAACAAAACTGTATGTAACCGTAATTTTCTATATTACCATGTATAATATGCACCCCAACTTTTTACCATCAACCCCTGATTTTCCCACTTTCCCACATCTGAAGCACGGTTTAGAGGGTCACTGAGTTACATCATTCCTGTCAGCATCGGCTTGTCACACAGGATGATATCGCCTCATAAATGGTGTAAACCCGTCCTAGCTTGCATTGTAACTTGATTGTTGCATAATTGGTTAAGGCCTTAGATTGCTTGTGGAATTCCAATTGCATATTCGGTCTGACAATTTTTATTTTTATTTTGTTACCATGTATAATGCATACCGTATTCAACCCAATAAGCATACAGCATGTCTGAAAAAAAATTGGGCAATGGAAAAATTTCAAGGAATCTGTTCTTATAAGCGTAAAAAAAAAAATTTCTCTAGACAATAAGATAACTGTTTAACACTAGAGGTGTCATTTGGTGACTAGTGTAGAACAACTGAAATGTAGTGCCAACTGTTTAACACCAGATGGTAACACTTCAGTTCAAATTACAATAATTATGGATTCTACATGTAAAAAAAGGATATACACTAATCTGGGCAGGTACGCTTAATAGGTCGAATACGGTACCAGGATTATTACATCATAAGTGAAGAAAAAAATGTGTATTACAATTTACACACGAAAAACAACAGTAAAAAAATGCGTGTTTAGTGAAGTGCCTACCTTTGCAGTAGTCCCGCGGATCCTCTTGTTCATCGTCATCTGTGCCGAGGATTTCCTCTTCCTCATCATCCTCCTCGTCAGACTCGAGACTCTGTGAGGATGGGTCCTCGTGCACATATTTACTGCTGTAAGAGACAAGGCTAGACTTAGACAGTTAATGACTCGATACTCTGAGAGGACGGGTCCTCGTGCACATTTTTACTGCTGTAAGAGACAAGGCTAGACTTAGACAGTTAATGATTCGATACTCTGAGAGGACGGGTCCTCGTGCACATAGTTACTGCTGTAAGAGACAAGGCTAGACTTAGACAGTTAATGACTCGATACTCTAAGAGGACAGGGTCCTTGTGCACATAGTTACTGCTGTAAGAGACAATGTTAGACTTAGACAGTTAATGACTTGATACTCTGAGAGGACGGGTCCTCGTGCACATAGTTACTGCTGTAAGAGAGAAGGCTAGACCTAGACAGTTACTGGTTTGAGACTGAGTGCACGGGTCCTCGTGCACATATTTACTGTTGCAAGAGAGCAAGGTGCCCCACGCCACTCACATGCACTGTGGGAATATGTAGGAAGGAGGCTTGTGCAGATCCTCAGGGATATTCTTAGACTGAATAGATTAGACCAGTTAGGTGAAAACTGATGGCAGGCATTGAGATATGGAGTGAGTGTTGTAGATTTGCTAAGAATAAAGGGTGTTTGAAAGCCTCTAGAATGGTCATGCTGTCATAATCAATGTTTGTTTCTTTCAAGTCAAACCTTAATTTGTCTTCTAGCTCATTTTGTTAGTTAGTTGTGAACTCTGTGATCATGTTAACCTTTTTGGCATCTGGCCTTTAAACCAGCTGCTTACATCACACTAAAACATACTAGTGCACCCACCCACCCACCCCATAGTCCCCCAAATAGCAGCAACAAGTCACCTAATTATACCCCGGAAGAATCTGTAATGTATCGCCTGTTATATAGGGTTAATGTATACTGATGTGCTGATATTTATCAAAAACAGGAACTGTCATGTTGCTACCAACTCACAAACTTGTTATATTCCATCTTACAGGTCATCTGAAAACCAATGGCATCCGATTCTTGTATGACAAGTAAAATAGCCGCCTGCTGGCCTGCTCCCTATTATCAGGTGAAAACAAGCTGAAAAAGAGCCAGAAAGAAATTTAATCTTCTTGACTCAGTGGCAGTTTAAAATAAAAAAAATCTCTATTTTTAAGTGGAGGAACTGATTTTATGACAAAGGTTAGTGTCTGTGTTTTCTTGGGTAAATCTGACCCCAGGGAACATGGTCATGACGTCAGCATCCTGCATGTCAGCATCCTGCACCACGCACTAATGGCTGCCTCGTCCCACCTGGTCAAGTACCTAGGTATCCACCAAGCCACCATTTTGATTCATTAGCTAGATCATTGGAAGTGACATTTCCGCTCAGACTTCTGCAGTAGATAAAACAAAGAACTCCGCAAGGAAGAGTCCTGCATGTTATTACACCCTCCAGTGCTAAGGGTTTCATTGCCTGTGTCCATACTCGGGATTTATTTTCTGGAGTACAAATTTCACGAGCAGGCTGAAATTGTGTGTTGTGACCGTGAAATTGTGGACCACTTTGTGACCGTGAAATTGTGGACCACTTTGTGACCGTGAAATTGTGGACCACTTTGTGACTGTAAAATTGTGGACCACTTTGTGACCGTGAAATTGTGGACCACTTCGTGACCGTGAAATGGTGGAGCACTTTGTTTCCTAGGACAGATATCATTTAACTAAATAATGATATCATGGAAGACACTTTTAAGGGAGATGCTGTCAAAATGGGGTGATGTTCTAAATGTAACATTCCATAGATCTGCTTTTCTTGTGTCATTGTTATAATGTCCATGCAGCCAGACAGAACATGCTGAGGATTGGAAATAAAGGCATTCGCAATAACACTGTAGAAGGTATCCAATATCTACCCTAGTATACACCTGATGGCACTGTCCAACTATCTACATCTGGCTGTACTATATCTTTCTACCAGAATCGCCAACAGGTCTACCCTTAATCTTTCATGTACCTTTATAAAGCATGTCCTCAGGAAACAGGTAGTCTTCATACCACATACCAGACAGAACAATGGGTCACCCAACAGCCTTCCCTGTCCTACTACTGGGCCATCTCCACTGGCCCGGGTCCACATCCACTGGCCCCGGGCTAAGTCACACCAGGCTGATCACACCAACCCAAAATAAATATAAATAACTATCACCTGTTATACTGTCATATAGTGTTAATGTATACTGATGTGCTGACATTTATCAAAAACAGGAACTGTCATGTTGCTACGAACTCACAAACTTGTTATATTCCATCTTACAAGTCATCTGAAAACAAGTGGCATCCGATTCATGTATGACAAGTAAAATAGCGGCCTGCTGGCCTGCTCCCTATTATCAAGTGATAACAAGCTGATAATGAGCCAGAAAGAAATCTAATCTTCTTGACTCAGTGGCACAGTTTCTAGGAATGTGAGCGTCAAGCTGGATACAGTAAGATAATCTTTCAGCTAACTTGTGCTATATTTACACGTGTGAATGAAGGCCAAGCCAGCACATGGGCCAAGCTAAAGCATGGCAACATTGAAGCAGTAAACTAAGATAATATCATGAAACAGACTTCTGCATATATTTATATTAAACCAAAATGTTTACGATAGAAACTAGAACATTTAAATATTAATTACAAGAAACAACACAGATTAAACATTAGGCTAATTAATATTATAAGGAACCAGGTAAGGACAAGACCCAGCACATATTTCCCATCTAATCAATATTATAAGGAACCAGGTAAGGACAAGACCCAGCACATATTTCCCATCTAATCAATATTATAAGGAACCAGGTAAGGACAAGACCCAGCACATATTTCCCATCTAATTAATATTATAAGGAACCAGGTAAGGACAAGACCCAGCACATATTTCCCATCTAATCAATATTATAAGGAACCAGGTAAGGACAAGACCCAGCACATATTTCCCATCTAATCAATATTATAAGGAACCAGGTAAGGACAAGACCCAGCACATATTTCCCATCTAATCAATATTATAAGGAACCAGGTAAGGACAAGACCCAACACATATTTCCCATCTAATTAATATTATAAGGAACCAGGTAAGGACAAGACCCAGCACATATTTCCCATCTAATCAATATTATAAGGAACCAGGTAAGGACAAGACCCAGCACATATTTCCCATCTAATCAATATTATAAGGAACCAGGTAAGGACAAGACCCAGCACATATTTCCAATCTAATCAATATTATAAGGAACCAGGTAAGGACAAGACCCAGCACATATTTCCCATCTAATCAATATTATAAGGAACCAGGTAAGGACAAGACCCAGCACATATTTCCCATCTAATCAATATTATAAGGAACCAGGTAAGGACAAGACCCAGCACATATTTCCCATCTAATCAATATTATAAGGAACCAGGTAAGGACAAGACCCAGCACATATTTCCCATCTAATCAATATTATAAGGAACCAGGTAAGGACAAGACCCAGCACATATTTCCCATCTAATCAATATTATAAGGAACCAGGTAAGGACAAGACCCAGCACATATTTCCCATCTACTTCAACAAAAACACAGTAATTGAACCTACAAAATAGATGCATCTTCATAAATCTTATCACTAAGTACAATTCCCTGGAGGGCAGTACATGGGCATTCATCAAAGGGTCATCAGTCCCAGTAACTACCCAACAAGTAGGAGCAACATGAAGACATGATAGAGCAGGCATTACATGTTAATAACAGTTAATTATCTACTAATTAGATGGTGTTCATCTGCCAGTTAATACAAAATGACAATGTTATCAGAAACCTAATCGGACTTTATGCTTATTCCAGACTGATCAAATCTGCTCTGAGGACAGTAACAAGCGACCCCTGATGTTACACGAGCCACCCCTGACCTTACAGAAACAACAGTAACGGTCAATAACACCAACAATCTAGCAGCAAGGTTTCTCAAAATAAAACTATATTTACTATACTTGATAACATCAGGCAACTACCAACAACAATGATGAAACAATACTAGCAGCAGACAATGGCAACTGTCTATCTATTAGTGAATTCCTGAATTTGAATTGAAAGATTTTCACCAAGCAGAATTGGAATTTAAAGAAAATTAATTGAAACTCATTTTCTTGTACTGGTGTGATCTGGTTTTATTTCCAATGTGGTCCTCAATCCAACCCTAGAATTGTATATGAACTCAAAGTCTTTGTAACAGATAAACATACATTTGTACACCATTTGAAGATCTGAGGTGAGAACGTTTGCCCAAATTTGAACAAATGGTCTGTGTGGCAATGTTACCATGTGGCAATTGGAAAAAAGAACTCAGAAGTTCTGCTCAAATCAAACTATGGTGGGGTGTGATGAGTTTATTTTGAATTCAATACAGGTGGCAGCTCCTGCTCAAAGATAACATGTGTGACGCGCCATGCCAAAACCAGGCGCTTGTCGCTAGATTTAGTTCGGCGCAGGAGCCTAAAACGCATGTAGTACCTTCGAATTGTCAAAACAGGGTTAACGACGGAATCGATCAGCGAAATTATCCATCTTTCCATAAATCCATTTATATATGCAGAAAGATTGTTCAAACTAGTAATATTTAGCACTTTATTGAAGCCCCTGATTAGCGTCGCGGTTGAGAAGTCTGACACAAAGCCATTTTTACGCGTTTTTGATCGACTGTCTTCGCTCGCTTACAAGCGGGAAACCCCACATGTTATACATGGCTGGAAAGCTTATGACGTCAGCTACACGTGTGATTGGGAATCTCTTACTTTAGACCAATGGAACAGCTCCTATTATACATAATTTATCTAGCAACAAAGTGCTGTTGTTGCTATGGACGTTGCGAAACGCTTGCTGATTGGTCGAAAACGTAAGCACGCATGCGCAATCGGCTTGTTTACACATTCCTTTCGTCTTTGTTCGCCAGTTTCGCCCGCTGTTTTCGTCTTCCATTCGTTAAAAAATTGCACTATGGCATCGAAAGAAGCTTATTTAGCTACCGAGTTGGATCGTGCAAGGGGGTGCAATCTCGAGGACAGCAATTTAGCTGCCGTGATTGAAAATTATTTCGAAGGCCGCGTCGAGCCCGTGGAAGTCGGCACGGGCTGGGCCAGGGGAAGACCACATTGTCATTGAGCCTGCACTGGTTGGCTAAGCGCCAGCGGACTTTCCAAATTGGGAAAACTGACATTGTGTAGTGTTATTATATATGTAATGTGTAAATAATGTTTTATTTTCAGATATTTCAGGGATTTACTTTAGGGGTTCGGCTCCCAGTGCTCGCGCGCGGTAGTCTCCGGGAATACCAAACCTGGTAGTAAATGAGGTGGCATTCAATAAATATTGCGTTTTTCCACTTTATACTTCTGTATCTTCTTTATACACATCTACTGGAGGAATATACAAAATGTCATTCCATTTGGAGCATTATAAGTGCATGGTTGCTATGGAAGAAGCAATTTTTCAATGCCGTTTTTTAAAGCTGATTTTCTCAAAACTGTTATTCCAAGAACGTGAACACTAAAAGTGTAATATCTTGGCCCAGGAGTAAGATACACTCTTCATGTTGGTGTCATTTTAAAGCTGTGTATCTCCTCTATTTGAATCTGTAATAAAATGGTTTTGTAAAATTGTCGACAAGAGCCTGGTTTTGGCGTGTGGCGTCACATGTGTTGCCTGCCTGTACATATCTGAAACCATGCCCTTTGTGTGTGCTAGGAATGTGAAGCCATAGCCACCCTAATGGGGCATTCCAACAATTAGTAATTGCCGTACTACTCCAGCATTTCATTAAGCAGGCATTTCTGAAACCATAAAATTATTAGCCTACTGGTCTTTTCATGTTGTTTGAATAACGGCTCAGCCATTGTCTGCACACTGTTTACAATTACTAGCAGTTGGAATAACAAGCAAACAAACCTGATATTTTGTAAGTTTGCAGTAATAGAAAAGTCATAGACTATTATCTGTTACTTTAGGATCTACTACTATTACTTTTGAAAAAGTTCTCTATTACTATTACAGAAAAAACGTCTTACAATTTACATATTACTATTATCCCATGCATTTGCATTGGAAAAACTCCCATAGAATTAATTCGGAATTGGTGACAACTGGTGTATTCGATAATTTCTCAAATGTTCACACTTCATTAGCTATAATATTTTTAGCATCACGTTTTTGTGGGAATGGCAAATTCAAGCACTTGTCCTGAACTCAGTGGGAGAGTACCATAAATTTAACATTAACTTTATTCCATAGTGTGGCCAAATTTTACATAAGCTCCATAAAAACAAGCCTTTTATTATGTCCACCATATCTTGCAAATTTTTTTTCTATAATTTCACCACTGAAATTGGAGGCATCCTCTGTAATTAAATCCAACAGCTGGTAAACTGACTAACTATCAGATTCCATATCCTAATCAGGTGGCATCTTGTAATTCACTGTTCAGATTTCTTTGTTTGAACAGTTTGCATAATACATCACCTACACTCTCAAAACAGTGCCTAACGACGATAAAATTACTCCAAAAAAAATTAATTACAGGTACCTTCAATGCTATACAGATGTTTATCACTGAAATGCACTTATCAATACCTATTAATATTCTATATAATTCCAAAAAAAAGCACTTGCCATGCTGGTCGTGGTAATTCAGACAGCAAAGGGTTAAACGTGTTGTGGGATACAATACCAGACAAATACACACGGTTTACTAGGCTTCATTAAATCACTCAATAATGCTGCTCAGTATATTTATCAAGGACACAGTTTTCATGGGCAGAAACAGTACTACATTTGCCTGTAAAACTTCTTCAAAAAGTGACCAACAAATGTGTATACAAATTAAATACTTATAAATTTGGCATAAAGACCAGTGGACTAGCAATATTTCTTTGGCTAATAATAAGAATGGGTATTTTATTGCACCTTTAAATTATAATATAAACAAAAACAATTACAGATTAAAAACAATATATTAAGAGTCCATAGTACATACACTTCTAAAGCTGACCTAACCAATAAGTATATTTTATTGGCATTAAATATTCCCACTCTAATACGTACGTCAGCACATTTTACATTGTCTGCAAACTAAGTCAACATTAGCCCGAGGTCTTACTTAAAAATTAGATGAATAGAGTACTTCACCTCTGAGTGCACCAGTTCAATGCCACACAAATATGTGTGCCCACACTGATTTGGGCCTTAGCTGAGTATAATGGAAGTGAAGTTGACCATTACTGGGCTTTGTAATGAAAGTTATTTTTGCCTGCTTCTACATTTAAGCTGGTACACCTTTAACAGTAGGATATAAGACCTTCCTACATCTCAAATTAGGCGCCTTCTACATAACTTAAAAAGCCATTCTGCTATTTCATTATAATAAATCACCTATCTTTTTTCTCTTGTATTATATTATTATAAATGCTTAAACAGGCTGTTTGTGTCTGTGCGTGCCTGCTTGTTTGCCATGAAGTTGATACCCAGAATAAATTAGATTGGTATCCTTCAGTAGCCAGTTAACAGAAAGTTGCATCCCACTGTGACAATGTTTAGACAGTGTTGCCAATGATACTTTACAATAGAGACAATGACAGTGTCTAGACACCATTGCCAATGATACTTTACAATAGACACAATGACAGTGTCTAGACACCGTTACCAATGATACTCCCCAGTAGACACACTAACAATGTTTTGATACTGTTACCAATGATACTCCCCAGTAGACACACTGACAATGTTTTGATACTGTTACCAATGATACTCCCCAGTAGACACACTAACAATGTTTTGATACTGTTACCAATGCTACTCCCCAGTAGACACACTGACAATGTTTTGATACTGTTACCAATGATACTCCCCAGTAGACACACTGACAAAGTTTTGATACTGTTACCAATGCTACTCCCCAGTAGACACACTGACAATGTTTTGATACTGTTACCAATGCTACTCCCCAGTAGACACACTGACAATGTTTTGATACTGTTACCAATGCTACTCCCCAGTAGACACACTGACAATGTTTTGATACTGTTAGTGTTACCAATGATACTTCCCCAGCAGAGGCACCGTGACATGGTGTCAAACCTAGCCACAGGTCAACTAATTTAGCACAACTACCCAGGAACTACTGACACAGCCACTAGAAGCAACAGGCGCCTAGAGTCCTTGGAAATGAAGTAACTTGCTTGATGTTTCCACCCTCTATTGTTGCTTGTAAATAGATTGTATTATCACACTGGCAGTGAGTCAATATAACGATGTCTGTATAGTCACAAGAGACCATCCGAGAGATTACGGTATTTCTTACAGTATTTTGTTGTACTTGTGGTCATATCTCAAAAGAAGTCCCTGTTGCAATAGTCAGAGAAATGCAGCAAAAATCAATATAATTATAATTAGAAGCACATAGCCAGCTTGAAACTATTTTTACTGACTTCCTACATGCTCCAGAGTTGTCCAAACCAGTGAATACATGACATGTATCCTAAGGTTACAGAGCTGTCAATACATCAACTGTCGTGTGTGGTACATAATACTACATATACATCAACACCTGTGGGATCACACCTGCCTACTGGTGGCCACATACTGCTGGACACAATGCTGGACATGTCCTGATGGCCACACATACCTGTCCCATGACTGTAACCTGCCAAACAACAACGACAGACAGAAGTCATCGTCCTCCCCCTCGGTGGATCTCTTCATCACCTTTCACTCGCAACGACAACAACAACAACAACACAGGTGATCATGTTGTCAGTAGCGGCCACACACGCCCAGACTCAACCGATCGATCCCCGCTCGAAAACTAGTGGCACATGGGTAAAGAAAGCTAGCCAAGCAAAGAGCTCCCTGCCCCTGTGGTCGGCCCACTGCCACCATCTTAAATAAATCAACATTGCTGTGTAATCAATAGCAAAAGAGGGAGCTGTCGTCCACCAGGCTTGGCCCACCCGCAGATAAACATAGGGCGGGTCTACAGTGTTGGTTTACGCATACACTGGTGGTGCATGCAAGTTGTGTCCTTGGTAGAGAGCAGCCACTACGACTGTAGGCGGTGCACACTGGCCACTACTGTAACCAACTCAAGTGGGACACGAGAAGATATTCCTAAGCACTGCATCCTATGCCAGACACACTTCACTGCCTGGCAACTGTCGGCATCCCACTGGCATTTACATCTGGACCAACCATCAAGACAGACTGAAGGGGAAGACCAATGAGATACTGATAAAAAGTTAGCAGTGGATGTGGTTAACCTTATTTTATTATTTGTTTACACGTCCAGGTAGTCTAGTTGTGCCGATGTGGTAAGGGCTCGTTATAAAAAATTATAACTGTTAACACATCAGTTTTATAATATAATTGTTATGCCATCAGTTTGATACAAGTCTTACTTATTAGATCTAACTACATGTTTTAAATGTCCTGCCAGTGTTGGGGTGTCAGTTCAGGGATGTTAGGTAAGAGCCAAGATCTAGTGTCATCAGATTGATAAGTATTAAGAGTTAATTAAGTAGGCCGAGAAAAGGTTTCCCTCTCAGCCAAGGGCTGGGTATGCTGGTGAGCTGCTGAGGTGTTGTAAGCTGGTGAGCTGCTGAGAGGTGTTGTAAGCTGGTGAGCTGCTGAGAGGTGTTGTAAGATGGTGAGCTGCTGAGAGGTGTTGTAAGCTTGGCTGGACTAGAGTGTCGGATTTTAGTATGGTGGATTGTTGTGGTAATAAAGTCCAGGTTATGACAGAGTATTAAAATATTACCATAAATCACACATTTACAAATTACCTCTAATACAAGAGAGTGTGCGCATGCTTACATGCATTATGCAGATTTAGCACGAATATAATAAATGCTGTTGAACATTGCAACAACAACAAAATTCACCAACTTGTTTCATTTGTGAAATAGATTTCAACTTAAATCCAACCATTTCTTTTAAAATTTTATAATTAATTAACTACGTAGAGCACTTTGAGCTTTTTAAGGATGATGCACTCTATAAGAATTACATAGTATTATTGTGTGTTATTTCCTACATATCATGGTACATATACATCAAGATCAAAACTAATCTTGTATATGACACGACGGAATGGCTGGAAGATATAGAAGTGTATCTGGTGCTTTGATAAGAATGAAATGAGGTGAGATAGCAGCAACATGCTTATCATGATGGCATTCTATTACACTAACAGAGTATTTTACTTCTAAGCTGGCTAACCAATTATTCTTTCCTAATATTTATTCTTCAGACCATTTCTTTAGACAACAGACAATATTCAAAACCTGTACAACACCTATCACCTAAGAACAAAACTACGGTTGCGGAATGTGTTTGTGACGTCACTGCCATATGTTTGTGACGTCACTGCGATATGTTTGTGACGTCATTGCCACGTTTGTGACGTCACTGCCATATGATTGTGACATCACTGCAACACCTGAAATAGGTAGATTTTGAAATTGGTCATAGAAATGACATATATTTTTTATTATCATTTCCAAAAGCAGGCGTTTTACTTCGGTAAATGCATTATGTAGGCAGTGTTATTATATGCTGTCGTACAACAGACATTATTTATAACATGTACAACACCTGTTGCAAAGACTGAAACCACACGTTGTGGGACGTTAAAAAGGTATAGTGATAATGTCCATGCGTCAAGAATATCGTCTACTGTCTGATGACTGCTGCTGATTCAACAAAAGGTCAATGTATGATGTTGTGTCTGTGGATCCACGAATGCAAGATTAGTTCCAACATTAGTAATTGGCTTTCCAAGGTAACCCATATTTACCTACATCCAAAGATACTCCATTTAACATGACTCTATCAAATGTTGACACTGCCAAATGGAATTGGAATTCAAATGGAACTATCAAATATCAGCATCAATTCCATTAGAATTTTCCACATATCAAATGATATAGTCAGTAATTAGCGGAATACAAAGCACAATAAATATTAGTATTAGCAACAAATTAAGCCACGTTCACAGAGATTAGTAATATACATTTAGAACACAAGAACCTCTGTCATGACCATTATTTCAAATACTAATTAGCATGCGACTGTGATGGATAGAGTTACAAACTAGAACATGTCCTGTTCTGTAAGGAGATATTCATTTCACATGTTTATAAACATTGGGTAACCAGACGGAATGTGACATGTGACACTACCTTATGTGACAGTGTCATGCAACACATTATTACATGCACGAGTTGTGCACATAAATATGCACAGATTCGACCCACCACAGAGGCCAACCTTTAAGGAGATACAATCATGACTCTTCTTTATTGTAACTATAAGTCATAGCTGAGCTGACTATTTATGTCGTTGTCTCCAACCTGTTAATGATGACAACACATATTGACCTGTGAAGCTAATGTTTATTGTAGCCAGGGGTTGAATATTACCATGGTGATCAATGCACTTAATCTGCGACAAGTTGGCACCAAACTTTTTAGTGTCTTGGGAAGAATAACTTTAAATGTAAAGAATGAAGAAAAACGGTTGCAATGCGGGTTAGAACTGTTTTAACAGCGGTGGATCCAGGAGATTTTTTTTTAAACCCGACTTTTCCATTTGTGTTTTCATGACTGAATTTGTTAATCATTAAAAAAATTTTTTTATAGTCATTGAAATTGATTAGCCATTGTCCATACTAAAACACATTGTGTGGGAATTGATTAGCCATTGTCCGTAGTAAAACACATTGGTGTGGAATTGTGGAGGCACATAAATGACAAAATGATGGCGTGCTAGGAGAAACTTCTGCAGTGCAGTCACATGTCTAAGTCACTTAATTAACCAAAACAGGCTAATCCAGTGACACGATTCAGTAATCACATCAGAAGGCATTATTCCACTTAATTAATTGAGAGTGACGTTATAAGAGAACAGCTTTCAGTCTAATTCCAAGATGCCACCTTTGGCAAGAATCAATGGGTGAGGAAATTAATAGGACATTCTGTCATCTCCGTTTAAGATTTGACCAAAGTCATTGACTCAGGTCATAATGCTTAGAAAGCAGGTGTTATTTTTCTCTATTTCGATACTGGAGTGTCTTTGAAATAAGAGTCAAACACCAAATATACTTCAACACTGATTACAAGCATTGCAGGGTAGAAAGCATGCCGGACGGTGTATCATGAAAGGTGAAAGGTTATGGGAAAGTTCAAAGTTGACCACAAACATTGCAGTATAACAACTTATCAAAATAAATATCTAAACATGAAATCAGTTTTACCATCAACATAAATTATTGTACATTTAAACACACCTAGCCATTCGTGATACGATCTGCTATGTTATTGTGTGCACAGAAACTACCCTAGTTCCTTAGTATTGATGGAGATCTGGATAAAGATGAAAATGTCAAGATTTCAAAGAGAAACAGCTAGTACGAATCATACATAAAACATTCTTTACCACTGGCTTCTACACGGGTTGCACAATTTTGAATTCATTTTAGTTGTCATGGAGCTTAACGTACACTGCACCATAAGATTATCTTTTGTACATTTTACAGGACGCTGAAATCCTCTAAAAAGTCCCAAGTCATAAAGCTAAAACAGAACAAGATTTACTAGTCAAGTTTGGGCAGACTCAAAAGATGTTTCAACGTCAGAACCTTTGCTTAATGAATTAATTAACAGCATTAGGAAAATTTTGTCATGTAGAGTTATGATTTTAGAGACACAAAAAAAAAAAGGATGGATGCAAATAAGGGATTTCGCTCTCCTACAAAAACCATGAGGACTACCATGAAATTGGTAGAGAAAGCAGCCAGTGAGGTGAGTCCTACAAATACCATGAGGACTACCATGAGATTGGTAGAGTAAGCAGCCAGTGAGATGAGTCCTACAAATACCATGAGGACTACCATGAGATTGGTAGAGAAAGCAGCCAGTGAGGTGAGTCCTACAAATACCATGAGGACTACCATGAGATTGGTAGAGTAAGCAGCCAGTGAGGTGAGTCCTACAAATACCATGAGGACTACCATGAGATTGGTAGAGTAAGCAGCCAGTGAGGTGAGTCCTACAAATACCATGAGGACTACCATGAGATTGGCAGAGTAAGTGGCCAGTGAGGTGAGTCCCTCACCACGAGAACTCTGTCCCGGTAAATAAGCATGTTGACCACGTAATGCACCGAAACAAGTCTCATATCCCCTGGAAACTAGGAACTCTGTCTAGTGCACCCGTGAACTTTAAGTAGCCATTGATTACCGAGATACACTCCTATATATATATAATACGTATATGACCGCACTGAACTGTCCAGGTTCATTGGTTAAGTAACCATTCATTATGTGCTATCAGTAGTACTATTAGGGGTACACAACATTCATGCACTATTGTTAGGGTATTATTCATTAGTTGAGAATGTCGGTCAGTTGCTGATCAACTAGATAAGTGTTTACTTGATGACTTGGGTCATTCAATGATCCAACCACACGGGGGGCTGCAGGTGCAGAAAATGTGTTTCCTAGAAGCTGTGTCACATCCTGTCTACCTGACCTTTACATCTACAACCAATTTGACAAGTCATGACTTCCTTCAACACAGTGTTCTGCAAGTGCCCCTATCTCGACTCCCTTCCTGATGTTACGTTGTGCGCTACATCACTGCTCCTTGTGTTTACTCAATAGGGCCATGTCGATTGGTTAGGAATCACCATTCAGACCGGCTCAATCAGTGAATGGATTCCATATCTATTTTGTCTTTATCTATTCAAATAATGGTTGAATAAAAATAAGTAATTTGACTGTTTTTGACTTACTAGCCACCCAAGTTTAGTTGCCATGGAGCTTAATGCACTGGAAACTTTTTAAGTGAGCATTCTCCGTGCCGTCATGAGAAAAATAAGACAAAGCTATCTTGGTCTGACTTCACATTGTCATCAACTAGACCACATATCTAGCTGAAATGGAAAGCCAGTGTAGGAAATGTAACATTCTGTCCATTCGCAGTTGTATGATACATACATCAATCTTGTAGATTCTACCAGCGATCCAAGTAGATCGGGTAACATTGGCGCGATATGTAAAAACTCACAAAGGTTCCTGATATCCTACTTGCCACACAGATCGCACATATGATCAGGATTGAGAAAGGAGTCGAGATCGGTGCGCTTGCAAAAACTCTGTAATTACTTCTATCCTACCTCTGCCCCAACGCTTTAATAGTGATTTATTGAATGAGCAGACCCAACTTATTTACACAAATCCAAAATATCATCAAATACACTAGTAAAATCAGTGTTATTCTACAAATGTGAGACATGGAAGGTAAACGAAAGTGACAACTGGAAACTTGACACATTTTTATTCAAGTGTCTAAAGAGGACCCTGAAAGTTAGATGGCCGTATGTCGTGTCAGATAAAGATATCCTGAAAAAACAAGTTAAAGAAGATCATCATCGAAGTCAGGACAAGAAGATGTAGTTAGATAGAACATGTATGGAGCACTGCAGCCTTACGGGGATGGAGCACTGCAGCCTTACGGGGATGGAGCACTGGAGCCTCATGGGCCACCAGGCCAAAAGAGGATAGGTAAAGTAAAGAATATATTATAACACTAATCACTACAACATTTCAAATAAACAAACTATCCTAAATACGAATGTCATAAATTTAAATATGTTCAAACTCACTACGTTTACTCAATTCTGTATGCTAAACCACACTACAAATTCAGAGAGGAAATGAATGCAAGATTAAAATGGAGATTCGACCATCATTCACTATTACATAGGCTTTGTAGGGACTCCATAAATTACTCCCCCAGCCCCCAAACAGCTGCAGAAATCTGCCAAGAAACACGATGGGTCAGGTATAAAAATACACAAACAGCTCCACCAGGCTGGCTTTCCCATTTATAACCGCCTTCGTGTCTGTGGGAATGAGAACATCCGGTTAATAAAATACAGTACCCAGGTAATCAATATACAAGCTGGGAGTACCACAAATACATACGGTGGACTCTCACTATAAGGAACACGTTAGGATTGGTCCAACTGTTTCATATATCCAGTGTTCCTTATATCGAAGGGTACATAAAACAGTGCAACCAAAACAGGAATTTCTAAGTTGCTCCTTTCACATGGATGTTGTTCCTGACATTGGGAGTGTATAACTGGAACCTACTGTATCCCAATTCCAGTGTTTAAAAAATGTGACTAGGCATACAACTGACAAGTGAGTGTACATTGTCTACACGGACTAATCCCTGTGATACACATACTATAGATTATGACTTACTCTCTCAGATGGTAAGGGGGAATCCAGTGTAGACAGTCTGCAACCTTCCAACTCATCAATGGATCGCTGGCACGCCGCGGAAAATCCATGAACGATAACATCATCGCTGTGAATGTCTAAACAAACTCACGTGCGGTACGCTTGTGAATGCAAACCGGCTATGGCATGACAATTATACCAGTGCCAGCTACAGGCTTAACCATGCACAGCGGACAACTCACTGTAGATAAATAGCACATGAAGGAAATGACCGTAGTAATCCACCTCCTGACCGGCCAGACAACATGCATGTCACATGTGTGCGTGCGGTGTTCTCCAGCAACCAATCACAACATTTCTAGGAGTCAATGAAAGAATGGCCTGCGTCACTAGAGCATTGTCTATGGCCGTGGCACACACACACACAGCAAAGAATCAACATAGCAACGGTGGGCTTTGCTGCAAGCAGCAGGCCTCCCTCAAAATAGCCATGCTTAGTTTTTCTCAGTACACCAAGGAAAATTACAGTGGTGTGACAAGCCAGAACCAAGAGGCCGCCACATAAAGCCTGGGCAGTATGGCTGCCACAGTAGTAATAATGGCTGACAGAATGGCTGGCAGGTGGTCCCTCACCAAGACTGTCTGGCTAGCATCAATTATGCCACTGTCATTGATCGCTGCCTAGTAGGAAGGGAAGAACAGGTCACGCAAAACCCACAAGCTTCATTGAATATTCATCTCAGCGTGTTACCACAAAATGAAAACGGACACAATGAATATTCTGCAATTACCTGCTATAAATACCGATCGGTGCATGTATAATGGTAAACAAATTATGAATCATAAAATTAGGAATCACAGAAAATTCATATTCTGGTAACGCCAAGTGTCGTGCTATATTGCTGAATTTTATATTAATGGAATAGCAGAATGACTGGAATGTTTGACAAACCGAAGGATGTTAGAAAATAGATATGTTTTAGCAATCCTCAGCAATTTGTAATTTTCAAAATGAATGATCAGGAATTTATATTCACACAAAATGTATACAAACGTGTGAATTATCAGACCAATGTGCTAAAAACAGGAACTGTACATAACTAAATTATTAGTAATCCACCTAACTTAAAAGACAGGGAAACATTTTGCATTATTGTTATTATTTTATTGAAGAGTTTATCGTCATCATCATCCGTCTATCTTGAAAGATAATGGAGCATTAAGAATTAATCCATAAAAAGTTCCAGTGTAGGATTGCTTATAGCTAATTTATTCTGTTAACTTGGCTATTACCTGACAAATAGATCAATTAGGACACAGTGAAATCAGGCACATCACCCAATGCAATAAGGCAACACTGATCAGCAATCAGTGAAATGTTGCTCTACTAGTGGCGCCACCTTGTGATTGAGTGTTCAGCCAGAGTAGCCCATAACCACCAATGCTGACACCTAGTGATTAAAAAATAAAGTAGCAACTTTCAAATAGAGAAGTAGGCTGTTTAGTCTGAAAGATGTTGCGTTACAGTATTTTACAGACGTATCATATTTTATGTCAGCAATAAGAAATAGTATCAACAATTCATGCACATTATATAGAATTATCATGTGCTATTTATGTGCAAATTATCCAAACACATGCACCGTTACTTGGGCCTCAAATATCTTCATGACGTCAGGCGGATCCTGGGTGGTCCAGTTGTATTTCTTTAACTGGTCACTTAGTTCCACCCCACGTAGGAGTATACAGTCGGACCTTGTTAATCTGGATGTCTACAATCTGCGAAACCTCAGGGTCTGGACGTCATTTCAAGGGAACGAAATTTCCAAACGCTAATATTTGGCCATGGATCGATCACTGCTGGTGTAACAACTAACAGCTGACGAGTGTTATATACAACACTTATTTTAATACCTTTATCAACAAAACAAACACTGCTGAAACTTGAGGATACACATCAGACTACAACTACTGCACATTGGCGAAACATAGATCATTTAATAAAACATGTATGCTCCTTTAATTGACTTATGGCCTAACAACTAGTATTAACAACTAATAATAAACAACCTTTGGCTGCACAAATTCCTGGGGGCCGTTGAGCAGCTGACCACTGGTAATAGAAGGATGTGACTGCATAAAGTGTGTCACGAATAACCTAAGGTCAGAGACACCTGAGGCAGTGCACCAGAGCTCCATGTTGTGACCAATGAAAAATGACCACTGTTGTGTAAACCCACCACATGTAATCACTCCTTGATAAGACTTGATTCACAATGATTCCAGAGGCCATTGCCTGTGGCGTCATCCATAAGGCAGGCAAGAATAGTTATCCACCAACAGAATGCAAACAACATGAAAACAACCATGAAAACAAATGGCTAATCTAACACTCGGTCAAGCGTGGAGTCTGCTGTCAGGAGCAGGCAACCGTGAATTAACCAACCGTAACAGAAGAAAGAATTCTCACCCAGATAAATATCATAGAACCATATAACATAAGTGCACGACTGTGGCCATAACAAACCCCAATCCAACTCTAAATATCTCACAATGTGTAACAGCATGCCAATTTTCTTATAAAAGGAAGGATGGATGACACACTGCTTCATCACAGACCGTTTATAATTAGATAATAATTACCATATAACATCAGAGTTTTTGGTACTGAATAGTAGGCATGTCACTTCGATTTTTAATGTGTTCATAAATACAATATTCCCATTAATTCTGATTAATAGCAACCAACAAATTAAATAATATTTAATAAACTTTGAGACCACCTATATCCTGAGCTCAGAGGCAGAACAACGGCACATCAACCTCAATCTCGTGAAGAGTTAAAATTAATTCTGTACACACGTTGTGCGCACACTAATAGCTGGGATTAACATAGTAAACACAGACATTCATTTCCCTGAATGGCCAACTGCCCCACCCTGTGCCAGCTGACAGACCCTACGCCCAGAGAGTAACCAGAAAGACACACTTAGACTACTCCACAATGAGTTACTGCTGACAGAATGGCAGGAACAGCCCTGATGACATCCGCAATACATCTCAGTAGAGCTGCACCAGTTTCCTGGATTCCTATAGCAGTAATGTAAACTTAGGAAACAGGAAGTGCTGCTGATGACACTGTGTTGAGTGAGGCGAAGAACACACTTCGAACAGCACGCACGGTGATCACTTTACTGGTGCCTTACAGCCCTCGTTTAAATTTAAGTCCACCGAGGGAGACAGCGCCAATGGAACAACACACACAAATCAAATCATGTTGGTGCAACACCTTCAGGGGAGGAAAATCAAATGCCACACATGGGTTGACACACAACTCAACATTATGGAGTAGAAACAAGGCGAGGGACGCGAGGGTCAAAACAACAGTTTAGCATGGAAGGTTATGACAGTAGGTGTCTCTGCAAATTGATATGAACAAAATCATGCAACAAAGTAGGGGATATATAATTTTCACTTCCGGGTCCATGGCATACGAATCAAATGCTATTGATTTTAAAACAGTACCTCTTTTAAGGGTAATTTGCAATTTGCAAGCTAAAAAAATAGTGAACAAGGAAGAAGATACCTTTGCAGACTATGACACTTCTGCTGGACACAGGATTAATTTTGTTGTTGCTGCTAAGCAGACTGTGGACGTGGCCAAGGATCCCTGCATATGTGGACAAAATCTTCTTGTTTTTGTTGACATCTGTGTTGATTATCGAGAAAAAAATGGTAGGATTTGACGAAAATTCTACAGCAGGTGGGTGACCTGACGTGCAACAACACGTGCTACTGTGTGTGGTCAAATCTGAATTGTTATTTTGCGTACAGGACCAAAAATGGTTGCCTATGGAAAAACAAATAATGATCTGTCCACTGGAAGACAGATTGATACTACTGAACTTTCGTGAGCAGTAGGGTTAGGGCTTCTGCTGAACTTTCCTTAGCAGCATTACTCAGACTGCATCTCTACCATGCTACCAGCAAGGTACTACTTGTCAGAAATGTATCCACCCTTCCACAAATAGATGTGCACCCATCTTTATGTTGCAAAGCAAAACTCGCACAAACATCCTTACAACAAAATATCATCTAAATTGCAAGCATTCTAATTAAAATATGATTACACTACTACATCAGGTTTTATGAATTTTTTTTCAATATATTCTCAAATAAACAGGTGTTTTGTTCCAGACAGTACATCATGGCAACATCTGAAGGCAGGTAAAGGTATGTTCTTCTATAATGCGATACCCAGGCCTAAGGACTGCTCGAGGCACACTACACTCCGCCCCTGGCAGGTATGTTCCTTCCAACAACAATTCAAGTTCTTTGTGGAGCATTCAGACATGCTATAATTACTGCACAAAAGATGTGTTCACATAATTCCACCATATTCTATATATAGCCAGGTATTCATTTATACAGCTGAGTGGAGTGGGGTAAAGTGGAATGAACTAAGTTTGTTCAAACATCAAAGTGGCAGCATGAGGATTCAATCCCCAGTACTCTCAACTAACTGGTCACTGCATCACCACTGGGCTACCAAGCCCCTCAAAGAGGACACCTGGGTCTGGGTAACCAAGTACTCTCAACTAACTGGTCACTGCATCACCACTGGGCTACCAAGCCCCTCAATCAGGACACCTGGATGCGTGTAACCAAGTACTATCCATGACTTAGTGATGCTAATATCTCACAGCTCCTACTTGCACAGCCATTTACAGCATTCATGTGGAAGGCTAATGGGACATAGTGTCCACGCCTGCTACTATTAAACATTTCAGCAGAAGAAATGTTCAGTTAGTCATCAATCGGTGCCCTAAAATGGCCGAAACTATGCAGCGTCAACAACACGCTTCATAAGAACTGCAGCCTCATTAACAGATTCTTACAAAATCTTTAAAAAAGTCCTCATGATCTGTGCAAACGGATTTCATTGAATGCTGCTCCCTTTATTTATTATTACCCATAAGCCAGGATATTTTGTGGTCAGTGCTAAACCCAGAAAGTTTTACATATCTATGGAAATTACTGGGTGCAATACAGCAACTTCCGTGGATCAAGAATTAGAACACAAAATTAGTCATAAAACGGCGACACCAATGATAAACAACCAATAAATATTTACTGTCTTTACCCATAATCTGCCCACAACACAGGTGTGGCATCAAACTACAGGTACAGTTGCAATTCTTTCACCATCTATTGATTAACATTGACAAACATGACACAACGACTGAGACATAATTAGACACAGGTGTACCGAGCCTAGCTTTACCTGGATGTCAATTACAAACATGACTAGTTTTTGAGGCAGAGACAATCTGTCTGTGGTCTTTAGTAATCTATACAGCAGTACCCTGATATATGCAATTACAATTGTCTGATTAAATGCAGAATTTTCATACAAGTTCTGGTGATCTAGATACAAAATAAACTCTTATAAATGTTTTATTTCAGTTTAATAACTTATATTTTTAACCACCTTACTGTTCTGTTGTTATATAAACACAAGGAATGCATTTAGATACATGTCATGTACTTTTAAGTTCTACTGACAAAGACGTTTAAAGTGATAATGGCTGGAAAGTAGACAAACTGAAAGATACTTAAATATTTAACATTATAAATAACATTTTGTAAAGTTAAAATGTAAACACAATTTTGTAAAATACTGTCAAATTTAACCAAATGTTATGTATGACAATACAATATCAAATCTATTCAACTAAACTGCCCTGGTTTTATCATCTTATTTACTTGCACTCAGACCACTACACCATTACACAGGGCTCGGTACCAACGTCAGCAAACAATGGAGCTTAACAATTAGCTTGGAGAATTTCAAATATATTATCTTGAGATTGTGGTAAGCTGTGAGTTAAGTAGCATGTTTAACCATGTTACATCCTCAGTAGTTGTATTACAAATAATCAGATGATTAATCCTGTTCTTATTCGACTGAGGCGCACCAGTGAGTGTCAGCTGAGTTTGTGTTTAACATCACCATGAGTGTCCGTGACACAAATGTAACAGGGGACCTGGTCACCCTGAACAGGCCAGCACGCGCCTGGCTTTGGGACCTAAAATGTGACATGTGATTGACCCCATTGAATCATACACAACAAGATGATGATTAATAATTATGCACAAGTGTTTACTAGCAGTATATTAGCAGAAAAAGAACAATTGCAATACTCTTTTGGCTAATTACACAAGTCAATAATGGTTAGTACACGATTATATGAGACCTTTAGGGTAATCAGTTACAACCAGCTACGGTAACAAAAGTAATGAGAACCAGTTGTGGCCAGGATTGGAGTCATTATAATGAAAATGATGGTGTTTGTTACATAATGATAATAAAAATGATCATTTTAAAATTAATGTAACTTTAATGACCCCATGAGATTAGAAATAATGATCATTATCATTGCTGGCATTGACAATGACACTGCTTTTCTATTCCAATAAATGTAATAATAATGACAATGACTTGTAATGTTAATGGTAATGATATCAATTTTTTTAGTCACAATGATGAAACATTTATTTTTGATGCAATGATTTTGGTAATGATAATGAACACTCCATAATAATAAACTTCTATGGTGCCCAGGGCTGGGCCCAATTATGTAATTGTAATTGATTACAGTAAAATTGTGTAATTGTAATTGATTATGGTTTCAAAATTTTGCTGTAATTATAATTGTTATATTTTGTATAATTGAAAATTTATTTCAATTACAATCAATTACAGTATGTTTCATATCACAAACTACCTGAACGAATTGTCAATAAAAATATAATTTAAGTCTCACATGAGTTGAAAATCAAGACTAATAATGATGCTTATACACATATTTAAGTTACAGTATTCACTGTCTGGTGGGTACTGGTCCATGGTGCTAGTGGTGGGTACTGGTCCGTGGTGCTAGTGGTGGGTACTGGTGGTGCTAGTGGTGGGTACTGGTCCGTGGTGCTAGTGGTGGGTAGCCTTAGCAATTAGCCTTTTCAGTAAGTTGGTAACAGCCAGGAAGCAATAAACAATACAAAGACATTGTCAGACAAAGGCTAAGCTGGTATTCAAACAACATGGAAAGACCTGTAGCCTGATATTACTTCAGAAAATATCAGCTCAGTGAAACATTGCAGAGTTAGCAAGCCAATTACACCCCTTGTGCTGTGGAGGACTGGAGACAGGTCAGGTGGCAAGGACTGTTTATATGGCCTCTCTCCCCATTCCCAACTCAAAGAAAAGGGCAGTTAAGAATGTTAGCTTAGAGCAGGAGCTACAACCTCAAAGTAAACACAATCTTCCCTATTATTAGTATTTTCTGAAGAAAAATGTAAGAAATGCACACGGATAAATGTCTGCAAAACTAGAAAGGATGCTTAGAGAACTACAAATAAATATTGTATTACGGCCTATGGGATTTTGTTCACTTTGCATATTGTGTGATTTTGTCTGTAAGGAATATATCCTGTACGATTATATCTGGATACTGCATTATATTCTTATATAATAAAAATACGTTTTAAACAGATATCTTTTTATCTAGTATAATTCAAAGTCACAATTCAACAAAATGTACAAACATTACCGTTATATTTGTTTATTAGTTGTGTACAAAATATTGAAATTCAACAAAACGTGCAAAAATACATAATTAACAAATGCTGAATATATTTGGTTCCGCATAATGTAATTGTAATTGAAACAGTGTAATTGTAATTGATTTGGAAAATTATGACTGTAATTGTAATTGAAATTAAAAATTAAATGTAATTGTAATTGATATAATTTTGTGTAACTGGACCCAGCCCTGATGGCGCCTATATCTTTAGGAACCTGACTCGTGACTGGGGAAACTCTTATAGCCGTGTATCAACTGTGACTGCACTGATGCGAGGAACGTCTGGTGTGCACCAAGAATACATCGGGTAAAGTCAACTATATCTTAGGAACATCTCTGCCGTGAGTGCACGGGATTCACAAGGTATATTTTATTGGACCTGTGCGAGGACTTCAGCTAGACCATCTAGTGCATATATACCATCTCTGTCCTAATGCCTGCCCAATGGAAGATATTCCTGGCTAGTCTATAGCTGTCTAGGGCGGTGTACCTGTAACTTATGTAAGCCACGTATAACATAAGTCTTTATCGCATCAACGCAGTGCAGACTGTTTTGGCTTACCATGATAATACATACAACGCAATACATTAATAGTTGCTTAGGTCTGTTGTGACACATACTGTAATAATAATAATCTGAGACAAGTAAAACTATTAACATTCAGTTTGTAACAGCAGGTTAGTGACATCATATGCAATGTTTGCCATTGGGATAAAATCTGAATTGTTATTTTGCATACAGGAATAAAAAAACGTCAACAAGGGCACCTATGAAATAATGATCTGTTTCCTACATGTCAACACTGGCATTATTGTATTATGGTCATGTTGACTCACTGTATGACTCATAATAAAACCAGCTATGACTTTTTTAAGAGGCATAACTAATACGACACGTGTGCCAATGCAGTGGAAACGTGTGAACTGCAATAACATGTTACAAGACAATAAAGCGTACGTAACAGTGCATGTACCCCTGCTAAACAGCCAACAGAGTCAATAACAATATTTCTGGGTCACGAAAAACCAACAACAGGGAAAACTATTTCAGGTTAGAACTGATTAAGAAAAAAAAACAATATTTTCTTGTTCACTGACTCTAAATACTGGCATATTTTAGCTGGTTTAAAACTATTGTGGTTTCAAGGAATTTTTATTATGTATATTAATAGTAGGGGGTCACATGAAAATGTATTTCATGTTAGAATTCAATGCATTTTGCATAGCTAGACAGTATTTCAAACTGGGAGCACAATGACGCCAAGATCATTAAGATCCCACTATCCACTCAAAAGATACGAACAATTGAAGATTACAGAAATATCATTTTTCTTGTGTTTTACTGTAATGAAAACGCTTTGGAAAAACTGTTAAATAACTGAGGAATAATGAGTCCAAGTTAGAATTTAAAAATGCAAAAATAAATCTTTTAACTGCACCAAAATTGGAAAATTTCTTCTACCAGTAGGTTTTTCGGCATGCCGGACAACATGGCAACTTCCATTTTACGATACTACAACCAGAAGTAGGTCAAAATGGTGGACATCTTGAATTTGTAATGAGGCGATCTTTAATATTGGCATAGTTAGAACATTTCCTTCACCCATGAGTTTTCTGGCGTGCTAGACGAGATGATGACCTCCGTTTTACAATATCACAATCAAAAGTAAAAAGTGGCAGCCATTTTGAATTGTTAATGATGTGATCGCAACATATTTCTTTTGCCTTGTATAAAACTTGCATGTTGTAAACTTGAATATATAAACACAAAAGCAGACAAAGCAAAGAAAATGAGGTCATGCAATTATGCTGACCTTGGCCTTTGTTAGAAATAATCAAGATATCCACCATTATTTTAAGTGGCATAGGGCTCAGACTTTTGATGACCATGATATAATTGGTAAGTGTAGCATATCATTTCAGGGGGTTATCACACTGTTGATTTCAATTATGACGTTTACATACCATGTAAGGGAAACTATTTAATATGATCAGGGTAATTTTTTTACAATACATTTAATCCAATGCAAAAAATTGCATGTCGCTGCATCTGGAAGTCATGAAGGTTCATTCCCCGGACAAATGTTTTCAGGAAATTTAGGA
The DNA here is from genome assembly GCA_963662155.1 of Lamellibrachia columna. Taxonomy (NCBI): domain Eukaryota; kingdom Metazoa; phylum Annelida; class Polychaeta; order Sabellida; family Siboglinidae; genus Lamellibrachia; species Lamellibrachia columna. Next base: position 23,928,859 of record OY759275.1, read on the forward strand.
TATGACTTTTTGAATTAATTTCAAAGTTAGGTTTTCACTAAAAACCAGTAAGTGATCAGGACAAAAAGTTATTACTATTTTTTTTCATTGCAGATAACACTGAAGTAGAAAAGTGCTACATTGAAGTATCAACAGTTTACAAGTTCAGCAACATACTCACAAGAAGACTGAAATAACAGTCATTTGAAGGCATTCAGTAATTAAAATAAAAAATAAATTATCAAAGAACCAAGAGTAATTGTGACAACTGATTCATTCTTGTAAAACTAACAAGTTTGAGAAATATATCAAAACACATAAAAAATTATTATTTATAAGTTCTTCTCTATACTCAATAAAATCTTCCCAACTGAATGCAAATACAATGTAAGTTGAAAGTCAGTCAAATTGCAACGGATTCTCGTTGGTCTGATAGGAATCCCTGTTTAATATTAACTACACATTTTGTTTTTAATACATCACTAAACTTATTACAAAATACAAAAAAACACCATAAAACCCTGAAAGTGGGATAACCAGGTGAGGAAATATAGATACAGAAAGTTAGCAAACAGTGGGCCGAGTTCGTCGATTGGCCGAAAGGCAAGATCGACATGACCAGGCCCAGACTGCGATTGTGTCCGGGTCGCCAGGCGAGATAATCGGATACCGCCAATTTGAATGCAATTTATCGAAAAACTCTGCAATAATATTATTAGTACCCATAAAAAAATAGATATTTCTATGTCAGTAAATACCAGTAACAATTCCACCAGCGACCAATGTGTGCAAAGCATCCACCAACATCGGCACATTTTGGCTGTCCATGCATGCATATTTAAAGTTTTTCGTGGGTGAGCCATCCGTATTTCACCTTTGAACTATGCATCAAAATGAAGCTAAAGACCCATAGATTTTGGTGAGATATCTTTTTATATGGTTTATTAGGCATACAAAACAAATATAATGCCGATGTAACTTTAAATAGCAATTTTTTATATTTCATAGTGGTTTGATCTAAACAAAGGTTGTATTAAAACGAAGCTTGTAGTCTACGCTACAGGATGACATCATTCAACTCATCAATATTCATGAAGCTCCCCTTCAAGCAGCCACTAGGTCGCTATGATCGGGTTGACAGCGTGCTGTCAATGCAGGTGACTCAGGTAAATGTGCAAAAAAGGTCACATTAAAAAATTCTGTGTGCTTTTATTTCTGGGCATAAAAAAAAATTAAAATACAATGTCGATGAGGACAAACTAATCTTCACTATGGCTTGTTCAGATTTTAAAAATAATAAAATTGAAAGCCTACAGGACGAATTGAAAAATGGGAATTTCTATGTCATTATCAATAGCTCCACACATAATCCTTCGAGATCAATGGCCTCGCCTGCTGCCCATGTGTGACCCCCCTATTAATAGACAACTATTCAAGATTCACAAGCACATACTACTATACATGGCAGACAATATAGATTTCTGGGTCAACCTGACCATGAAATATGACTTATTGTATCTCTGTTATAAACCAATAAATAGCTATGGCAACGCATCCAACAGTGGGAGCTGGCTGCTAATTATCTGTATGATTAGGCCATTTGTGTATTGAATGATAACATTAGAATATATATATACACAAACAGGTAATACTGTGTCATGTTTTATTACAAGATAACTCAGCAGAAACATCAAACATTCATGGCTGCATATGAGACAATGTCAGAATTTCATAGAATAAATAATATTTATAGTACGAGAATGCTGTCTGGCGTAGCAAATGCCACCATAACTACATGGACAGAACAAATCAACTCCTAAGCAACTGTATCATTGAGCAAGTATAAATCATATCACTGATCCATATAACTCAGCTGATCGATGGGTCGGCCATTGTCTTATGTGGTGTAGATGGCAGCGGCGCATGCATCAACTGTTAGTTATGTAACGAAAAAATATTACCAAGCCACATGGATCATAGCTTAATTCTGCTGATACATATACAGACAACCTTGTAAAACACACAAATAACTAATTACTGGTTTCAGAGTGCTATTAAATAGAAAAATTTCATAATCTGAATTGTGTGTGTAATAGTTGTCATGCTTACTTAAACAGCTTCTTTTGTGAAAATGCACACAGTCATGCTTTACCAGACATTACAGATCTGTTCTGTAATGTCTGGTAATTCTCATTCTCATTCAGTCAGCAAACCACAATAAAATCAGAATGTATAAATAATATTTTTGTGTCCAGCTAACTTCAAAATGATCCATTAAGGACCATTAAACAGACCAAAAACAAATATTTTTTTAGCAACAAAGACCCTAAAAATTACATTAACATTACATGTGTCCTGTGAGGGTGATTAAAGAGCCAACACATAGTGCTCAGCAGAAGTGACAGACATAACTGCACAAGGATATGGCTCGTGCAGATGGACGTGAGGATATGCCTTCAACTGGATGTGATGATATGCTTCCAGGCTGGACCGAGGATATGCCCTTGGGGTGGACATTAGGATTTGCCTTCAGGGTGGATTGGATGTGATACGTTTTCAGGCTGGACATGATATGCCCTAGCTGAGATTGGCCGCACTGATGGCTGCAGCCACTGAACCTTCTGATTGCTGTGTCGCTGTCAAAACCAATCAACAATCAGTACAAATGTTCTGTGAAGGAACCCAGTCTTGGCTTTCAGGATAACTAAGGCTGATCACTAACGGTCCTGCTTGAAATATACCTGTTCCCAGTCGAATACTGAATGCACTGCAGTCTTAATTTGGGTTATCACTGCAGACTGGGCACACGGCAGTCAAACCGATTATCATCTGATGTGCCAGGGTTGTAATAAGATATAGGGAACCATGTTCCTAAGATTTCACATTCCCAGATGCCTATGTTGCATACGGATGATCTTATCAGATACAACTGTGCAACATTAATAGCACTCAGCTGGTCCTACTCGCTAAAATGACTCACTATATGTACACTATGGGTAATATGGCAACCGAATGCCAGTCATTTTCATGCCCCAAATTTAGATCATTAACCCATATGCACCCAAGCTATAACGTTTTAAGACAAACATGTGGGCTCCAAACCTGAAAAATTATTTTTTAATAGCACTTTGTCTAAAACACAAAGCTCAGGGCCTCAATCAGAAGGTGGACTTTGGCGATGGGGACTTGATCTGAGAAGGTTTGGGAACCAATGCACAAAGGGATCTTAAATGTGAACACCCCAGACATTCTACCTACCACCAGAATGATTCTGATAAAATGATTAATTTGACAGGACTTAACTACGACTCAGGTCAGACAAATAGCATGGGAAGACTGGCGCAAACGGCTACTTCCAGATTATCCTGTCTAAATGCCAGTTGCCTGAATGGAAACATGTGTGCATATGCTAACCAGGTGTATTTTCTGTAAACCCAAATGAACGTAACACGGAGTGATTTATGTTAAGACCACGTCTTGGATTAAATTATAGGCTACTCGAACACAGCTTAAACCTGTATTGACAACATTGAACCAAAATCTCAAAAAGACCAGGGTAGAAATACCTACACAAAAAGACGGCACCACAGTAGGAAACAAATACCAGAGTTGTAGACAATGGAGGCATCTAAATGTTAGATTTGAAAACAGATTTCTTTTAGAATTACCCCCACCAGTTGTCATATATGCATAATGCTCGTGTTCCTTATGATGATTAATTTCACAATATATATTAATCATATCTGATTAAATTTAAATGTCAATTATGTCATAACGAATTTTTTTTAGGAAAGTCTCAAACATCCACTAGTCCTAAAATGCATCCAAAGGGGTAGGATATTATGAACATTACCCCTGTTTAACAACACAAACTTTGATTGAAATATACATTTATGGACATCTCTGAGCAAATCCTAAAGATTTAACAACATTTAACAAAAAGCAGCACGCGTCTGGGTTACAATTGTGCTTGTGACTGTTTTGAGATGCTTGGAATGACATTGACTATTAATTATAATAAAGAAAGATCACCACAAAACTAGAACATCTATTTAAAAGTGACTGAAAAGTCGACAGTGGCTTCGAACAACACAGGTGGAAAGAAACCAGAATGACACAAAAAAAACAGTTGCTGGAGCCATGTGGTGTAAGTGTACTGATGAATTTGCCTGCAACTGGTGTACTCAAATGACTGTTTTAAGAGCTATGGCCCTGAGGCCAACGCCACATCACCTTTCATGTCCAACCTCGGGTGGAGGCTACTTTTTTACAACCAATAACATAACTGTCAGTTATTTCTACAAACTGTTGACTGCTTAATGAAACAGACTGTATAGTCTGTTCTGTACCAATACCATGGACATATATTCTACCAGTGTAACTCAAAGCTTCTCAGTCATCTTTACCTAACAAGAAAAAATATAAACACGGGGATCAATTGGAAGTCAATACTAGACCCAGTTTGTCTTTGCAGTTACTGGCCCTCATGGCCAATAAAGTAGGTTTCAAAAAATATAATTCCATTACTTCATTTAACACAATATTTAGATATCACATTCATTTACAACCTTGACAGGTTGAGATAGATATCTGCCATTTATCTGCTGATCAGAAAGAGGTGCTTTCTGCTAGGCATGATTTGTTGGCTGTTATAAGGAAGTGCATGCCAAGCCACATGAGACATCATTAATACAGTTCTGTCTACAAATCCTACACCATTCACCACCCAGTGCCAATGGATAAGCAGGCATTTACCCAAGACACAATCAACATCCTAACATGTTCAAACAACTTTTTATATCAAATACAATACCAGTTTCACCCAGTTCTAGGTTACTAATTTAATTCACAAAAACATGTCTTATCTTACTGAGGTGTGTAACTTAGCTAAAACAGACAGGAACTATAACTAGAGTTTACTAGCTTGTTATTTCATATAAAACGTGCAACCACTTTACTCTCCAAACGCATCAACCCGGACAGCAAAACAATTCAGGTATCGTGCAACCATTCCATAGTTAGGCCAGATCATGGTAATATTCAGCTACACCAGTTGGAAGTTTATCAGCAATCTAAAATGATCTTCACTGTCCTCATAAATTATATAAATACCTTAAACAATAAAACACCTTCTTCTGGCTTGGATTTCAAGCAGTTTTGTTAAGAACATTAATTCATGTAATGTTGACGCTTTAACCATTTCAGTACTATAGCCCTGATCTGCTGTGACCACTAAATACTGCATTCCCCATGAATATGCAAGAAAATCGACTGCATCATCAGTAATAAAAATGCATTTTATGAATACGAATATTATATATTCTGAAAGTATAATAATCAGCGAGTAAAATGAGCCATATCATTTTACATTTCGTTGTCATGGTAACCAGCAATCCAAGATGGCTGCCACAATTTCAATGTTTTTGCAGTTGATGAACACAGTTGTATTCCAATGTAGAGTTTGCCAACATCATCGCTGTTTCAATCGTCAACATATGCCTGTCTTGAATTAAGTAGTTCCAGTAGACGTTTTAAGATAAATTAACCATTTCTTCACAGATTGTAGTTGAAATATTATATAATATTCCAGATTAATACAATTTGAAGTTTTTTTTATTTGTTTGGTTGTTTAAATGTTTAAAACAATTTTGTCAATGTAAAAAATAGCCACAAATTATATAGTTTTTTTAAAATACAAAACATGACTATTTCAAATATTGATGTGTCCCTTAATTTGCCGCCACAATGGCCCTTGAACCTGTATTTGTAACATGTTGTCGTCTACAATATCAGGTTATGCCAGCCATCTAATAAACATGTGGCAGGGCATTTTTACGATCATTTTGATTGGCCCGTTATTCAGCAGGGTCACCAATTCAGGGTCATAGGTCGTTTCCGTTATAGGTTCAAAGGCACAATAAACTATGTTAGCGCTGATATTTGCTGGTTTAAGGATGATTTAGGTAGATATAATACTGAGGTGTACTAGAATCACAGTAACCAGACAATATGTTCTGTATTCACAGCGAACAAATATAGCTGGTTTGAAGCTCGACGCAAATGTGGTCGTTACTATGGAAACATTGTCAGTGTTTCTGAGAAGTCAGGGGGATTTCCAAAAGGAATGTTTTTTTAAAGATTGGATTGGCGAAATATGACATTAGTGTCGGGTGATTATTTCTGGTATCAACATTCAGTTCAATATTTCCTAGCATGTTATGGAGAAACAAATGAAAAAATCAACTGACACGCTAGCCGCTACATAATTGTGTCTTCTTTCCAGCTAGTATAGCAAAAGAAATACCACACACCTTAGAAACCACATCAAACAATATTTAACATATGCTGCCAAAGTTTCCACATAAGCTGCATTACAAATACACTCAATGACCCAATGCGCTCAGTAGCAGACTACCAGAATTACTTACAGGTCATTGTTAATATATACTAAGATACTATATGAGAGTTAACCCAACTAGCCGGTGGAACAGTAAACATATATATGCTGAGAACTGATCACAAAAAGAAACATCCAGTAATAGCTTGTAATAGTTGGTCAAACACATGCAAGATTGGATTATCTTTGAGCACAGATTAGTAACAAGTTTATTACACAAAGTTATCTGTAGTCAAACTGTATTATTAACTACACCAATTTTCTACAACCCATGTTTGTACCTTCAGCTTTTCTTTTCTTATATTCATGGGACAAGTCTTCGATATGTGAAATACTGATATGAAAGCTTTCCCAGACATGAGTTATATCATCATTACCCCTGTACAGGGAACTTTGAGGAAGAACTGAATACTTGATTAGGGAGACAAGGACACAGAGATGTAGTAGTCATGTACTGGATAATCTACATGGGTACATTACACCACTGTCAGATGCACTCTGGTATTAAGCCCAGCTGTGGGCTGCAGGCAGCTGATTCATGTATCTGCCAGGTAATGAACCTATCGGACTTCTCACCCTCTCTGGACCCTGGTCATCAGTACTAACCAGTACACATATTGACCAGTACACAGATGCGAACTCATCTACTTTGTGGGCTGTCAAGTGGTATATTATCTTTCAATAAAATGCACCAATATCTTTTCAGATACATACGTGCACAAACACAATTTTCGGTGTAGGATATACAAAATGCGCAATCACTGGTAAACCAGAAATGCACATCGCAGTCATTAAAATGCTGCTACATTTCTAAAATGACTCCCAAATATCTCAAAAATAGCTTAATTGAACACTTATCTTGAGTTTAATGATTCTAGGATCCATAAAAGCACGGTTAATCTCACATGATCCACAAAGGTGGCCATGGCCTAGACATTAAGCTTTCAGATTCCCTCAAAGATTGGCATTGTTTATTATTAGCACTACAACTAATCTAAAAGTACTTTAAAATGACAAACAAGTAAACAAATAACATGTTTACTCAGTAATCCTGTCCACTTACAAAGCTCAGCTGTTGTAATGACATATGGCTGATATATGATTTTACAAGCGTGTTGCATGCTATGAGTTCTTACTTGTAGGAGAAATGAAACTCTGCCCCAAAACTTTCCTTTTCCTTTTTAGCCAACTAGTTTTTTTTCCGATGGCCCTCAATAGTTATTCTGGAAGACTCCATTTTATGAGTAGCTTCTGTCATTTTACTTGAATATCATTAGTCCTACTACTATTAATGTTTGCATAGTTTTATTAGCTGCATGCTCCAATCTTAGAGTACACGTAGGCTTGATATATTTCCCCGTCAGTATGCATGGATCATTCCCAAGGATCATCTGGGGCAGTTTCAAGATGAAATGAAGCCATACCTTTCGTATCTCATGTCACACAGGTCACCTGACGTGGGTAGTTGCAAATGGCCACAGAAAATAGCATTAAATATTTGCAGATTTAATCGCATTGTGTTTTGGGTAGTCATCATATTGCAGATTACTGGTAAAAAAAATAACTACATAATTGAAAACATATATTCCACTTTTGCAGTAAATAAAGTTATGCTCAGTTCAATATTCCTAGGCAGCATATTACTTACTGCATATTGAGGGGAGAAATGAAGAAATTTACTGATTTGTGAACCGCCACAGTCACTGTACTCTTGAGTGCCGAATAAGATTCCCTATGCGTATTTATTTGATGAAAAATGCCTCCATATACACATCTTATTTGGCACTACACTGTTATTAAATTTAAACGTTTGTGCCAGCCTATATTCTCCAATAATTGTGGCAAATTATGCAGGGCATAATTTTTAAGGAGAGCAATCCCTCTCACTCCCTATAGCTAGCGCTAATCAATAAAAATGCATTTTATGAATACGAATATTATATATTCTGAAAGTATAATAATCAGCGAGTAAAATGAGCCATATCATTTTACATTTCGTTGTCATGGTAACCAGCAATCCAAGATGGCTGCCACAATTTCAACGTTTTTTGCAGTTGATGAACACAGTTGTATTCCAAAGTACAGTTTGCCAACATCATCGCTGTTTCAATCGTCAACATACGCCTGTCTTGAATTAAGTAGTTCCAGTAGACGTTTTAAGATAAATTAACCATTTCTTCACAAATTGTAGTTGAAATATTATATAATATTCCAGATTAATACAATTTGAAGTTTTTTAATTTATTTGGCTGTTACAAAATGTTTAAAACAATTTTGTCAATGAAAAAAAATAGCCACAAAATTATAGGTTTTTTTTAATACAAAACATAATGACTATTTAAAATATTGACGTGTCCCTTAATTTGCCACCACAATGGCCCTTGAACCTGTATTTGTAACATGTTGTCGTCTACAATATCAGGTTATGCCAGCCATCTAATAAACATGTGGCAGGGCATTTTTACGCTCATTTTGATTGGCCCGTTATTCAGCAGGGTCACCATTTCAGGGTCATAGGTCGTTTCCGTTATAGGTTCAAAGGCATTACTTATTACTTACTGCATATTGAGGGGAGAAATTAAGAAATTTACTGACTTGTGAACCGCCACAGTCACTGTACTCTTGAGTGCCGAATAAGATTCCTTTATTTGATGAAACTATACTGTTATTAAATTTAAACATTTGTGCCAGCCTATATTCTCCGATAATTGTGGCAAATTATGCAGGGCATAATTTTTAGGAGAGCAATCCCTCTCACTCCATATAGCTAGCACTAATCAATCATCCACGGAGCAGTTTACCGCTCGCGCTAAAATCACTTGCTCCCAACCAGAGTTGCATGTGGCTCCCTCTGGTGGCTTTCATCCTTTCGAACGAGAGTCGTGAATTTTACGGTATCCCGTGCTTCTGAGGATCCTAGATTAGACCATTAGAATTCCATGATTAGATGAATCCGTCAGAATCCTTAGTTCTCTGGAGCACGACATGGTACATTATTAGTTTAAACGCCTTTATCATCGCGCAAACGGACCGTAAATGGTCGTCGTGCGCAGATCCTCAAACCGGTCGTAACCAACTGGCAGCAGTTTCCCCTGAAACGGGCTTGCGTATTCAGTTCAATAAAACTTAAATGCCCATTTAAAAATGGAAAATTCCCCATTTTTCAGATAAAAAATGTGGTTATTATATCTGCGATGACACGAATACGCACAAAGTTTATACGTATTCAGCAAAAAAAAAACACAAAATACAGACGATCTGCGTAGTTTTCTAGGGACGCCTTGGCTTCGCATCGAGAAAAAAATTGCTTCTGTGCTAAAAAGACAAATATACTAGTGATTTTTTCGCACTGTACTATTACTTGATTTGAACAATTTGCCCTTCTATACTGTTATTCGGCAATATACTATTATTCAATTTGACCGATTTGCCAGCCTATACTGTTATTTGGCCTATACGTTTATTCGGCACTCAAGAGTAACATGTATAAAAGGCTAACTGAATTAGGTTGCTCCTTTACAGCAGTTATCTGACTAGCTACCACCATAAATATATGTGTGACCACAAAATAATGCATACAGGTCTAATATTATAGCTTAGGTTAAATTTGTTTAACAATGTTCTGATATTAATTATAATTGGTTTCACCTTAAGTTAAGCAACTATTTTCAATTCTTGGAATATATAATTCGACATAATTTCACTTACATCATGACATGAGTCATACACAATTAATCGTAACATATTCAGCACAAAGGTTCATTGGAAGCAATGTTCGTATTTTAACTCAGATGTGTGTGTACTTGGAATTAACTTACGAGGGGACGCAAACATTTATATTTCGTTGGGGGAGGGGTGGGGTTTTTCGCGGTTACTTCCAACGACAACGTGCTGCTCGCAGCAAGCACGCCGTCACCAGGTGAATAACAAACGGCGAACGTTGAATGAACGATGACCCAAATCAAACACCATGCAAACGGATTTCCCGCGACACACTGGAAAACACAAGCCATGTGCGGACACGTTAATCCAAACAAATTTGACAACTGGCTTTGTGGTGAAAGCGTGCCAATTTCGTGCGTCGTTTAGGAATTGAATGGTCGTAGATCATCGTGTGCGAAGCTATGTGAATGATCATGATGTGCACAACGCTAGCCTACTCACGATCTTTTCTTGTCGTCAGCTTTTTGACGGTGCTTCGCTTTAGTTCGTTTCTTCCGCATTTGTATTGCCAATACTGAAACAGAACATATTTGTAACTACACAGTGTTTTATGTAACGACAATAATGAGAATAACTGCATATATTTTGCGATCTATTGTACCTCTTCTGTTGGCTTTGGAACTCATCTTCGTAGCCCGCTGCTTTTGGTGACATGTGCGCATGCGTTAGCAGCCAATCACAAGCATCCTGGGATAGCTCACAGTTCGAAATCGCATGAACCAGCACCAACAGAATTACCGAAACGAAAAAATCCCGCTTCTTTTGTTTGATCAAATAAGTTTTTTTTTTCTTGACGACGCAGAAAAGAATAATGGCTAGACGTTAAGAATCGTGATGTCAAATTAGATACGTGTGTATCCTGCGTTAGCCCAATAATGGGCTGTTTGGAGTATAACAACTTCAAATGTCAAATGGGGTTAATTTTCATCGTAAACTTTATGTGCAAGTTAGGTTTGTTATGTGATACACATACCAACAACAGGCGGTAGCCGGTACCAATTTCAACTCTTTAAAATCATGAATTGTGTACCGCATTCGCATACTAGCTTCTCATCAATGCGTTAAAATTGGTATATTCCTCCCAAATCGCGATTAAAATCCGACAAGACTTCATTCACATTGGCCGGAATGCCTTCGTGAATGTTAAAAACAAACACTATAGGCGTAGGCCCTACTTCATGGGGTGAAAAAACCACCACATGCATTTCTATGGTTTATGGCACCGTTGTTAATGTCTACAAGACTAAACGTATGTGTGAAACATCAAGTAGCTACATGGGGCCTATCATATCCGGATTAGTGAAGATACATATTGCCTGTGATCGAGAATAATGTAAACGCGTTGGCTTCCGAACTTTCACTGACAACGATTGAACTATAATCACATTATTTAATTAATTACCGGGTCTTTAAATAAAATATATTATTATACTTAGTTTTTAATTGTCGTAATGTGCGTAATAGAGTGCATGATAATACATATTGCTTTAATCTGACTTAACGGACATTTTAACCAATTTAAGACATGCGCATGCAGGTCCTTTATGGTGTAAAATAAAACGTAGGGCCTATGACATTATACATGGTAAACTGTGGAAGACCATACTTTTTCACACATTGTGTATGGTATAAATGTATGGTATACCATGTTTACCTGTTTCAAAACACCATGGTATTTTACCATGATCTATACCTGCTTAAAACACTATGGTATTTTACCATGGTTTCCATGTTTCAAAACACCATGGATTACCATGGTTTCCTTGGTATATTATGGTATTTTACCATGGCTTACCTGTTTCAAAACACCATGCTATTTACCATGGAATACGATGGTATATTTTCATAAGGGTATGCATACTTGTTTGACATGTTATGACGTTATATGTTAGTAACTATAGGCCCTGTACTGATTTTGCAAAATCTAAGTGAACTTATACCTTTTGATCTATTCGCCCATTATAGTTGCGCAAAATCGTCTCACTAAGGACATATTTAACCCCAGCAACGCACCTGAAATCGAACATGTTTGCTGTTTGCAACTAGATGGTGTGCAGTCTAATTTTAACACGAGAAAACTTACGACGCGCGGTTCTCATATAAGCACATTAATTAACCACATCATTAGACATTACCTAATTAATTGGCGTTGGCGTGCCATATATTGAACAACAATGTAGTCGACTAAGGCTAATAAATACGACATAATGATTTTTACGCATCACCAAACGTGGCTATTATTGATTTCAATTAACTTACTGTTCCAAGTTTAAGAAAATCCTGTACAAATCAGCTAAGAGAACATCGCGTAGAAACCAGTCGCTCTCTCCGTTATCCGGCGTTGAGCAGACGCACGCGGCAAGCACTTCGTGGCAACACGGTTGCTTTATTGCGTCACGATTCAATGACGTCTCAGGTTCTCACGTAACCCCGCTAGATTTCCTTTCACACACCAAACATATGGTTCTCGGTATTTACTTTGCGATCATGTTTGCGGGAACTGTTTGTATTCGGGCTCGCTCAGACAAAACGTGTTGTGATGAAAAAGTTGTGTCATAAACATTATTAATTTTGTTTGGGGGAGAGTTCGGGAGCGCTTTGCACGACCTTTTTTTAACTATCATATCCGGATTTTAACGATTGAACCCAGTGTAGTTTCTATCCCGGTAATGGTCGCTATATATAATTGCATAGACTTCTATTTTGTTAGATGGAGTCCCCTTTTAAAAGTATGCAGTATATACTTGTGGCGGTGAAACTGGCTGAACAACAACAGCAGAAGCTGCTAGTTTGCGAAAACTTGGGTCAGGACAATGACAGGAACAAATAGGACAGTTAGGACGGAGGATGAATGACCTGAGGAAAAGATTCGGACGCGGTTCATCTGAACGGGAAGAACAGTAATACGCCGGATGATGGGGGCAGGTCACGTGGCACGAATGGAGGAGGACTGACTACCAGGGAGAGCAGAGGCGGTGAAACATCGAGGCTGAAGCATAAAATATAGGAAAATTTGAAGATCGCAACTAAGATGGGAGGACTGCGTGAAGAGGGGCGAAAGAAAAGGAGAGGAGGATGACAAGTAGATGGAGAAGGCTGGCTATAGGAGAAGCTGTGCAGGATTAAGCATGGTACAAGTGGTCCACTCGTACCAGCCCCCCCTCCCCCCACCCATAAAAAGGGGCACCAACAAAATCGAAATTTTGGCACTGCGTATTGCAATAATTTGACGCCACGAATAAGAAATTCCAGAAAGCAAATTTAATTTGGATATAAACTCAGCAGACCTCTTGAAATCGTTGTCGACGTTTCTGTATTCACTTCGTGAATGATTCGACGAGTTCAACACTGCTAGGACTGAGCTATCAGGGATGACGAATTGTGCTGAAAATGTCCGCACCCGTAAGAGGGAAGATGCCCATTTTTAATCTTTGCAAGAGTTTTCGTGTTAGCGCCTTATATTGCCGTCATCGATGTGCTGTCTTCAGACATATATGAGAGTAAACGCCTACCCTGAGGTTAATGACCGCTTTGGATTCGTTTGCAGCTTGGCAGAGATGGAAGTCATGGAACCAAGAGAGATGCGACAACCTACTGGCAAACTTGAGAAACTTTACTCATCAGATCTGGAATAATAATAATTTAATAATAATCTTATTAAAATGGCAACTATAGCAGTTGAATTATACAATTGGCACAGTAAAACAACCAATGATAATAAATAAATTAAGACAAAAATATTACTTAAAATAAAATAAAATTAAACGGTACATGTACATCATGTTTAAAGTTATGTTTGTAAATAAACAAGGTAAATATGAAGGACATAATCATAATACGTGAAAGACGAATATCGAGACGCGTGGAAATAACTTGTATATGCCGTTACCGACAACACTGTGTGAATGTTTCTGTTCAAACATAGTTGAATAAACCTTAACGTTTATTCACCTGTGTTTGTACATAAACATTGACACAGTGTTGTAGACGACAGCATTACAAACACATATACAAGAAAATACATCCCAATAAGCAAGAATTACAGCGTACAATGACATACGGGAAAACAATAAAAAAAAAAGACGGCGTTAAATAGAGAACGCAGAAGTTCTCCTGAAAACACAGAGAGACATCCAAATACTTTCCACCAAATTAGTTACCAACGATTTTAGAGATGAGATCATGTGAATAATCAGATGAGATTGTACATATGTAGAAGTTTCTGAAACACTAATGCATTGTTTGTGCGTTTTGGCTGCACTGAAGTCGGACAAAACATTGTCAAGGTTAATCCGACGCATGATATGTCCCATTCCGTAATGACCCTAGTCAGATGAACTATTAATTGTCTGTTCTGGCTGGTTGTGGATCGGTGCTCATCCTTGATCGGTCTGAACTTGTATAATACCTCTTTCCACTATATATATATATATATATATATATATATATGTGTATATGTATATGTATATGTATATGTATATGTATATGTATATGTATATGTATATGTATATGTATACGTATACGTATACGTATACACATGCACATGCACATGCACATGCACATGCACATGCACATGCACATGCACATACACATACACATACACATACACATACACATACACATATATACATATATACATATATACATATATACATATATATATATATATATATATATATATATATATATATATATATATATATATATATATATATATATATATATATATATATATATATATATATATATATAGTGGAAAGAGGTATTCTACAAGTTCAGACCGATCAAGGATGAGCACCGATCCACAACCAGCCAGAACAGACAATTAATAGTTCATCTGACTAGGGTCATTACGGAATGGGACATATCATGCGTCGGATTAACCTTGACAATGTTTTGTCCGACTTCAGTGCAGCCAAAACGCACAAACAATGCATTAGTGTTTCAGAAACTTCTACATATGTACAATCTCATCTGATTATTCACATGATCTCATCTCTAAAATCGTTGGTAACTAATTTGGTGGAAAGTATTTGGATGTCTCTCTGTGTTTTCAGGAGAACTTCTGCGTTCTCTATTTAACGCCGTCTTTTTTTTTTTATTGTTTTCCCGTATGTCATTGTACGCTGTAATTCTTGCTTATTGGGATGTATTTTCTTGTATATGTGTTTGTAATGCTGTCGTCTACAACACTGTGTCAATGTTTATGTACAAACACAGGTGAATAAACGTTAAGGTTTATTCAACTATGTTTGAACAGAAACATTCACACAGTGTTGTCGGTAATGGCATATACAAGTTATTTCCACGCGTCTCGATATTCGTCTTTCACGCATTCAATTTGGGCCCCACAAAAAGTTTGTACCACGTTCCACACTGCAATACAGCACCTGAGAGAAGTGGAAAGCGGTAACAGCTGGGGCGGTGCAGCAATACATGAACTAGCCTCACCCGTTTATAAAGAGAGCAACAAGGAAGACCGTATTTATTCTATCTGCATATTGACAGTGGTGGATCCGGATTCACATTGGATACAGCTACTTTGATATAATTCCTGTTGACTCTAAGTAAATAATTATTGTCAAGTGTGTTTTAAAGTTTTTTTGCAAATACCTTTTGGTGTTTGTATAGACTGTTTTTATTTGCGTGTTTAAAAACAACTAGGGTAATCACATTTAATTTCACTCAATATACATTTTGACGAACAGCTGTGGAAACAAAGAGAGGGTGGAAGAAGACACAAAACGGAAGAAACGAGTAGAGGTGTTCATGCTAAGACAACTAATGCCATTGCAAGATGATTATTTTGCAAATCTGACAATGCCGTGATTAAGACGCGGACAGGAAACCAATTAAAATATTGCACTTTGCAGAAAAGAAGAAATCGCAAACTGGATGAAAGCTTAAGCCGCGAGTTGATAAAAAGTAAATGCAATTTAAATTGGTCGGAAAGAAGCACAATGATGGACGATGCTCTGGTAGAATGTTTGCAGTAAATTACGATTGCAGTGATGACGGTACGGTCTTACATAGCGCGGTGGTATCAGTCATCGGGACTGTTGAAAGCGCGTTACACTTCACCCCCGGCAGACCTGTTCATTCCAACGCCATCTGGACTTCTCTGGGAAGCGTTCAGCCACGCTGCAATTACTGCGCGAAGACTATTCGTTAATATACCCACCTCTATCTGTAGCCAGGTACACATTTACACAGCGGGGTGAACTGTGACAACGAGGGGTGAAAGAAATGGCCAAAGCAAACGGCAGCAAGAGGATTCGCACCCGGGTCTCCCTATTAAGAGGCCGACGTTGTAACCGCTACGTACCCTACCTCGCACCACCTAAATTAGATGAGAGAAGAAAGGAAAATTACTGGGCTTGTGTAATTATGACAGACGGATTTACGAAGGACCAAAAAAGAAGTATACATTGTTATAAAATATAGAATTTATTTGCTTGAACGACCAAGATATATAGAGACCTACACAGAACCTAGTCTTCGCCTTTCGTCAAACTTGGGCAATTATTTGCCATGGACGTAAGCATAACCAAATAACATATGGGCAGCCTTCTGCCGGTTTCATTTATCAACGGCAATGATTGACAGTGAAAATACTGGCGATACCACTGCTCATTCGGTTAGTATAATTCTCTTAATTGCAGGCAGTAATTTTGGAGTTGACAAATCCGGAGTAGGCCTACTTTGTTGTGTTCTGTTGTGTTGTGCGGAAGACTATATAAATGGTAATGTGTAATCATGATTATAGAATATGCAGGCGGGCAGGCGGGAACAGAGGGTGAAAGAGGGTGAAAGAGGGTGAAAGAGGGTAGAAGAGGCAGAGAGAAAGAGGAGGGAGAGAAGCTATGTTTTGCCGAAGAAAATATATATGACCAGAAGGTGATTTACATTATTCACGCAGTTTCAACATAATGTGGCAATGTTTTACTTCAGACAGCAACATTGTACGGATTTCCTGTATATGCAATGCGGATTTTAGACTTTAGTTTTTTAGGAGGAACACGGTCGTATCCCGTCTAAATATGGATTTGCCTAAAACGAAAAACACAATAAATACATTTAAATAAAAATAATTAATTAAGATAACAATTGTTATTTGTAATTAAAATCATAATGTAACTTAGAAATATTGAAGTCTACATAATCCAAAAATATACATGAAAAAGGTCAGAGTAACTGGTGGTTCAACTGTAATTAAATGACATTCTTCATTAGTATGACATAATATTGGACGTCATTTTGGTTTCTAGAATACTGAAATACTCAAAATTATTTTGTTTCATAAAAAATTGTCAGAAGTGGGATTCGAACCCACGCCCACATTCGTGGACCAGAACGCCCGCGCTCCACAAACTCGGTGTGGAGCAAGGATCATATCCTTGAGTCTGGCGCCTTAGACCGCTCGGCCATCCTGACAACACGCTTAGAACATTCGCTATAGTCACTATTGAGAGGATTTATGTATTCGTCACTTGATAAACATTTTGGCCTATATTTGTGTAATGTATATTAAGCACAATTGTTTGATTAGTAACTAAAACTATATTTTTACGCATATACAATTAACAGAACCTATGTGGCAGCACTTGCGCCGTGCAATCGTTGACGTTGATCACGTGGTTATATGTGTCGCATGCGTAGGCAGATGTCGTTGCATGTTTCTACTGTTGCAGTGAAGGAAAATACTCAAAAAACTGCTGTAGACAAATAAATCACATTATTTTATATGCACGCATTATAACTTTTTAGTATAACAACTGATCGTATTTTCTCCAGAGTAAGTACTGGACACCTCAATTATCGCTCAAACAATGCTTCAAAAAACGGCGATGTTCTTTTTGCCTTGTGTTGAATACCGTGTAATCGACTGGGACTTAAATCACAGCGACAAAATCACCTACCTGTATCTCCAGGCGATATTTTAGGCCTAGGGGAAATAAAATTAGGTGATGTTATACTTATAGACCTTTCTTTCCTGGGCCTTGCCTTGGTTTGGGTTTGGCTTTACTACTGTACGTTTAGGTTTAGCCGCTTTACATTGTTACAATAAAAAATACGAACTAATCACTAGAACTCCCTGCAAAGTAAAGTCCTAGTTGAATTCCGCTGGACATAGTCATAGTGAACAGCATGGATGGATATTGGGCAGTGCGTTGTCGCCCAGCATGAAGATAACACCAGAAGCTGGTGCAATCTGCAACACTACTTTGACAACAAGTGTCCTGAAACATAATATTTGTCTAATGTGATAATATTATCTACCATTTATGTACCTCAAGCGATGTGTTAGCATGAATTAACAAAAGTTAGCAAGAGCTGACAAGATTGCCATCCAAGGCAAATGCAGCTCTAGGTGTGTGGTGTGATGGAATGAAAGTTTTGGGATAGGTAAAACGAGGTAAGGATGAAATATAAAGCAGTAATAATGAGGGCCCCATATGTACAAGATTACCCAATTATTGATCAGTTATTGTATATTAATTCCACACACCCCGATTTTTCTCGCCCATTCTAAATCATAAATTTACTGCTTAATTTTTAGATTTATTGTGTGGATCAGGGCGCCATGGCAAGTTCTAGCACAGAGTTGACCGCTGCTCTCTTGGACAGCGGTGAAGTATCTTGCAAGAGGATCCGACGGGATGCTGCCTCGGATGTCAGCAGTTCAACCGACACACCAGTTGTGTGTCACCAGACACCGACACAGAGTATTGTGACAGCGTCAAGCGACAGTTACCAAGCTAACACATCAGGCGACAGCCTTGTCAGATGTGGTGACACGACAGAAGACAGGACAAATGTGTCCACGTCAGGCGTTGTCAGTGACAACAACACACAAGAGGACCAGGTCCTGGAGAAGGAGGACCGGGTCCTGGAGAAGGAGGGCCGGGTCCTGTGTGAGCAGGATGTTGGTATCATAGAGTACATCAGTTCTCATCCTGGATTCAGTGGCATCATTAAACAGAGGTGCATATTTTTGGTACATCAGAAATTCTTTAAAAGCGGTATAACATTGTTGTAATTGTTTGGGATTCCAAAATGTTTCCATTGTAGTGTTTCATGTAAGTGTGTAGTAATAATAATACTACATTTTACATAGCGCATCCCACATGGATATTGGCCGTTATCAGCAACATTGCATATCGATCTTTATATTTACCATTGACTTATCAGAATTTCTGTTGGTAAATTATACTGCATATTCAAGGATGGGGAGTGTTAAGAAATTCAAAGAAAGAAAAGAGAGTTTAATTTAGGGCTTCTTTTATTGCTGCATTAACAGCTTTATAATAATTCAGAACATTTAAATTGTATGTCTGTAGATTACATAAAATTAAGGTAAAAATTTTAGTCATTAAAATATTATACTAGTTTTATTTAAAAAAATATGGTAAAGCATTAACTGTTATTATCTATGGATAAAATATGAAATATTTGTTGTCATGATGTGTGGGGCGCAATGGCATTCCGGTTAGAAGGCCGTACTCTCAATCTTGAGAACCTGGTTTCAAATCCAACTGCGGTCACTTTGAACCTTTGGCAAGTTTGATCACCCCACATTGTCACAGTTCACTCAGCTGTATAAATGAGTAGCTGGCAATAAAGACAGTGATGGAAATGTGAACGAATACTCTTCGCGCAATTGCAGCGTGGCTGAATGCTTCCCAGAGAAGTTGAGATGACCTTGGAATGAACAGGTGTGCCAGGGGGTGAAGTGTAAAGCGCTTTGAGCGGTTCTACAGAGTGGATACCGCGCTATATAAGAATGTACCTTTATGAGTATCTTCCTTTCCAGGTATTCTGATTTCTTGGTAAATGAAATAGATCTAGCTGGTGAGGTGGTCCGACTAACTGACCTGTCATGCCCTGTTGAGGCCACATCAGACACCAAGACACAGGTAAGTCAGTAGAATCACCCAAAATTGTCTCTGTACAACTGCCTCTCTGATTCTGTAAAATTAGGACAATCCCTAGAAACCAGTCTGTTTTGTCAGTTACTACAAATGCTAATGGCGGCTATATCGAAGGCTTGCATTTTTGCTATTTCATAGAAGCAAACCTGTAATTATTATTGCGTAATTTGTAATTAATTACAATTACAGTGCAATTATATAATGGTGGCTATACCGAAGGCTGGCATTTTTGTTATTTCACCGAAGCAAACCTGTAATTATTATTGCGGGATATGTAATTAATTACAATTACAGTGCAATTATAATTTGACTTTGAACAATGTAACTGTAGTTGAAAAAACATTGCAGTAACTGTAATTTAACTTTGTAATTGGAAATTGTAACCATGAATTCCCCTAAACCCGTCTTAAATGAGCTGTGATGATACATCTAATGTTACTTTATAATTTTTTTGCTGTACTCAACCTATGAACTATTACAATTTGCCCTTTGAGTAGCAGTGTAATTGATTGTTGAAAATGCAATTGAACCCTGCTCTAAATAATATGTGCTATAGTTACTGTGAGTGTTTTGTTCAGCCGAGTGCTGACGCCAGTGATGTGTTCACGGACATGCAGAAGAGAGACTTGGATGAACTGCGAGAGAGCAAGAATGGTGATGGCAGAGTCTTGCTGGAAGTAGGTTCTCCTTTCTGTGTTCGTGTAGCATTTTGCCATGAACCAAATTTCTTGTAGCTCCTATAGTCAAACACGAAAGTGACTGGACAACTAGTACAGTGATGTACAGTCATATGATTAATCGGCCACATATGGGACCACATCTCACCAGTACTCAAGAAACTGCACTGGCTTCCCGTGAAGCAATGCATTCATTACGCAGTTCTGCTACTGACGTTTCGTGCTCAACACAGGCTGGCACCAGCTTACATAACTGACCTACTCCACGAACAACGAGCTACTCGAGTGTTGCGTTCAGCTATAAACAATGACTTGTAAGTGCCGCTGTCTCGTAGTCGATACGGCAACAGAACTTTCTCAGTTTCTGCTCCACGAATGTGGAATGCATTTCCAAACGAGATGAAGACAACCTCTTGCCTTGTGACTTTTAAAAGACTCTGAAAAACGCATCTCTTCTGGGTTGTATACACATCATAAGCACTACTTATTTATTTTTCTTGTTCAATACAATTATATTTAATATAATTTTTTATTATTATCTTTACATGTTTTTATATAAATTTTACACCATGTTTTTACTTATTTATTATCATATGTCTTTAATAATTATCTTCTATATAACTTATTCTTCAAATGTAATATATTCTCTTCTATCTGAATTAATTTATCGTCATTTACATAACTTATCAATGTTGTGCATATAAATGTATTTTAAGCGCCTCCGAATGGATTTATCTAGATTTACGGCGCTATACAAATGTTCTTCTTATCTTATCTTATTTATTAATTATACAAGTAAGAAAGTCTTGTGATATTTTAGTTGCATCAGATGCATTAAATAACTATTTTAACTGAACCCTCAAAGTGAAAGTTCTTGTAAGGTTTGGATAATATGAAACTGAAAAAGTATGCTCTACTGGCTTTGATAGTATCATTTCTAGTATAGCGCAATTGCGACCAATATAAAACATAGTAGTCTAAAACAGCATATTTTAATGTAAAAAGCAAGCAGTGCTATTTAAGCATATGTTTATAAAAATACAATTATGTCAAAATATGTACTTTAGAATAACAGTGTTCTGAATATTAATAATAACTATTATACATCAAATTAGATTAGACTGATAAATTATGTAATTTGATAAGATGTAGCTAAAAAAAATAATATAATTTTAATTTTATAAATTTGTCCTGCATGTAGATGTTATAGTTTCATGTTTTCTTTGTGCTTTGATGCCCGAGTTGTGTGATGTAGGCCGGAGTGGAGAAGGAAAGGAGGAGTGAGATTCACAACGCAATTAAGAGTGCTTACCCACAACTCAACGGTCAAACCCTCGAGAAGGACGGGAAGAAATACATTGAAGTAAAATATGGACACGCGGATGGTAACATTTCTTTCTTCTAAGTGTCCTTTCAAAAATACTCTTGTCCAAAAAGAAATAATTGTTTATATTTTATGATCATTGTCAACTTTTATTTTATTTGTATACAAACAAATAATGTTAATCCGAAGAACTGTAATTAAAATGTCATAAGATTTGTTTTTTAGGCAACTGGTCATTGTTCTGGCAGATTGGATTCAATCTGAAAACTCGCTTAGCACCTATGGCTCTTAAGGGTACGAAGGTGGAAATACGTTGTTTGGATAAGACGATACAGTTGATAATAAAGCAGCATTTGAAGTCTTCACCACGTGTGCTATAGGTATGATATTTAATATAAAACGTCACATTTTTAGTGATTTTATAATTTCATTTAATCATATCCTCAAGTGAGGTAGTTAGCCGAATTGATTGAGCGGCATCATAAACTATTCTGCAGTGGCTCATGAGAGATGGAGTTCACAGCAATTTACACATCTACCCCCTGTGTGGGATCTTTTACTTCCCCTGGCATAGACACCAGGTAGAAGAGGCCAGCAGCTTTTACTGTCTCTTCCAAAAGACACAGACAATGTGAGGTGAAAGAAATTGCCCAAGCTTTGAAGCAGCAGCACGTGTAGCCAATTGACAGTCTGGTGCTTTAACCACTGGACCGCCATGCCCCACTTTTTTATAATTGACAGGGAAAGTAATAAGTATGTGACATGTTCTGTTGTTAGACCACCGATCCAGGAATAGATGGCCAAAGGAACGAGGAGATTACTGTCGATTCGTGTTGTACAAAGAGAACAAAGATACTTCAGAAGTCGTGAATCTGATTGCAAAGTTTCTAAGGTTTGTATAGAAATAGATGCACAATTTTTTTTGGCACATGCACGCACGAACAGACACACAAGCACTATACACAAGCGCACCATATGCACGCATGCACAATTACAATTACAACAATTGACCTTGAACAAAGGGAGTTAAGTTTAACTTTACTGTTGCTAACACAGACTTTCTCTTTAATGACAGACACCAGTAAACTTTGTAAAGTAGACAAATGTACTTTTACTAATGTTTTGATTCTGCCAATATATAACAGTTTAAAGCAGTGAGTTTTAGAATGTAGTTTAGGCTGTTTTTTACTAAATAGAAAAAAAATATCACTTAACCGCAAATAACTATATTTTGTATACAGCAATCACTACAACATCTTTAATTAGATTGTTAGCGACCTTAACAGATGCTAATGCTGTCGGTGCTTTTCTGTATCTACTACGCATTATACAGTTTTATGCAATCAATTCTTTAAAAAATATTAGTTACTGTACACTGGGAAAAGTTAGCTGCCATGAAAGTTTGTGATTTTGCAAGGAGACCCTTTTGCGAAAATGCAAAAACCACAAACTTTAAATGCTTGCGAACATTTCCTGGTGTACATTATGAAAAACTATCCAGTTGGGGTTTTACATTTGTTATGACAGAAGAGGATGTATTCACTACGTATGATAACATTGATGTTGTTGATGTTGTTGCATTTCTAGGATGAAAGCCAGTTGTGTCACATATGCCGGGACGAAGGACAGACGTGCAAAGACCTGTCAACAGATGGCACTCCATAGAGTGACTGCCAAGAGGCTTTACGATCTCAACCGCACGCTCAGAAACATAAAGCTCGGCAACTTCAGCTACAGTAAAAACACACTGAAACTTGGAGATCTTTGTGGAAATCACTTCACCATCATACTCAGGTAATATAAGTGCTTATTGTGTAACAAATTACTGTGTATCCACCACTGTCTATGGTCTATATGTGTC
The DNA here is from genome assembly GCA_963662155.1 of Lamellibrachia columna. Taxonomy (NCBI): domain Eukaryota; kingdom Metazoa; phylum Annelida; class Polychaeta; order Sabellida; family Siboglinidae; genus Lamellibrachia; species Lamellibrachia columna. Next base: position 23,952,752 of record OY759275.1, read on the forward strand.
ACCATGTTTGTCAAAAACAACTGCTCATTGACATTAATACTGAATAATTTCATCTCCTCTCGGAAGGTCGGCTGACATGGATCATCAGTGATCTGTTGTGATCTGTTGTGTGCCGTTCTCATCAAATCTTCATACTTCCTTTTCCCTGTCCACGCCTTGATGTCGTTTGTCCATGTGGCTCTTGGTCTTCCCCTGTCTGTTTCACCCTCTACCATTCCCTCCAATATTTCCCATCCACTCCTTGATGCTGTCTGTCCATGTGGCTCTTGGTCTTCCCCTGCTTCTTTCACCCTCCACCATTCCCTCCAATATTTCCCATCCACTCCTTGATGTTGTCTGTCCATGTGGCTCTTGGTCTTCCCCTGTCTCTTTCACCCTCCACCATTCCCTCCAATATTTCCCATCCACTCCTTGATGTTGTCTGTCCATGTGGCTCTTGGTCTTTCCTATCTCTTTCACCCTCCACCATTCCCTCCAATACTTCCCATCAACACCTTGGTGTTGTCTTTTTCATTTTGTTGCATTCTACAGAAACGTCACCGGCACAGACACCCAGATCGAACAGGCAGCAACATCGTTACAGAGCACTGGCTTCATCAACTACTTCGGCATGCAGCGGTTTGGCACCACCAGTGTTCCCACGCACGATGTCGGCAGGTCAGTTACATTTACTAGACAGTCAGGGAAGTCCTCTCTATTATGTGTCTTCTGCATAGTAAATCAAAGATTTTGTGACTGAAGAATGATACACGTATTGTGTGCTAAAGAAATAAGATGTGTGTGCGTGCATGTAATACACACAATATATACATCTACATATTTTATACTCTTAGTAATCACATATTTATTGATGGCGCCATCATGAGACAATGTTGGAGTGTTTGCGTTGCAGGGCCATGCTGCAGAGCAAGTGGCAGAAGGCCATCGAACTCATCCTGAAGCCAAGAGGCGGAGGTTAGCTCATCGTCTTTCTTATGTATAACCAAACCTACCTTAATATTCATAATTGATCTAAAATATGTACAACACATGAATGTTTATCCACAGTTGTTACTGAATAATGATGTGTATGTTGTTTGCTCAATGCATATGGTCATGTTTTTCTTAACCATTTGCTTTCTCTTTGTTGAAGTATTCTACCTTGTAGAAATGTGTTCAGACACTATGATTATTGTAGTCACACATATCCACAATGGTGATTACACATTGCTTTACCAATTGCAACATCTACCAAATCCAAGGGCTTTTGGCCATAACAGATTTTACTCCAACTGCCTCTAATAAATTGTAAGAGTTTGCAGAAACAGAAACACTAATGGCACTCATTAATTATACTGATATCACCCCAATCCTTGTTAACAGACAAGAATGAAGTGTTTGAGGCGAGACAGACATGGTGGGATACACGGGATGCTGGGAAGGCTCTCGAGTGTTTGGGAAATCGACCAAGTCTGGAAAGACATCTCCTTCTGGGGCTGAAGAAGTACAACGAGAACGACCTAGTCAATGCACTTGCAATGGTATGTTTAATTACGAACTGGTCTTTAAAAGTTTGTGATATGTCTGGTAGCGGTTTCACGAAGCGTTCAAGAAACCAATGTTTCATGAAGATTACGTAACAATCATAGAAAACACGAAGATTCTTGTGAACAGTTGTGCATAACTACAGACTATGAAAATTTCATGAATTGAAAACTTTCGTACAAAGGTTTCTATGCTTCGTGAAACCAGCCCCTAGTCTTCAAGGTGTTGGTTTTACAGTTCTTTAAGGACATTTGTTTGTGTAAATAATATTCACCCTGCTTACATTTATACCTGGCAACCGTTTCATACACTGCAGACATTATATAATCATATTATAATCTACACCTCTAATAATATATTTCATGTTAACTTTCCTTTTGAAGTTGTATACATGACACTTAATGTCTAAACAATTTTAGATCGCATATTTTATTAAAAAGAGTTATGCAGAAAGTTTATTCAAGTCACATATAAACGGGTTGTTTATCAACTTTGATAACATTCCTATAATTTATCAATCTAACTAACAAAATCTTGACTGTTTTGATGGAAAATCTTACCAGGATGTTTGTTATTGCTGTTATTATAGAAAGATACCCCAGTTCCAATACTGTTTCTATAGATACAGATAGTGTTTCTACAGATACCACCACTGTTTCCCTAGATACCAGTAATGTTGCCATAGATACCACTACTGTTTCCGTAGATGCCAATTGTGTTTTCATAGATACCACTACTGTTTCCATAGATGCACTACTACTGTTTCCATAGATACCACTGTTGTTTCCATAGATACCACGCAACATGAGGCAGCTGTACTTGCATGCATACCAGAGTCGTCTGTGGAATATTCTTGTGTCTCGTCGAATCAGAGAGTTTGGCATGAAACCCATCGTTGGTGACCTGGTGCTTGGAGGACCCAAAAACAACGCAGGTAAGCCATAGTGTGTTGCAGTTCATAATTGGGTATTGATGTAGTTTATTCATAATTATGATACCTGGTTTTGTATGTGTGCTACAATGTGTTGTTTTTCATTGATCTGATTCTACTAACTGACGAATATGATACTATTAAGTGGCATGTTTTAACCGGCAGATGTGATACTATTAAGTGGCATGTTTTAACCGGCAGATGTGATACTATTAAGTAGCATGTTTTAACCAGCAGATGTGATACTATTAAGTGGCACGTTTTAACACAACAGGAATAGGGAATGATTCCATCCCTGCCATTTTAACACAACAGGAATAGGGAATGATTCCGTCCCTGCCATTTTAACACAACCGGAATATGGAATGATTCCGTCCCTGCCCTTTTAACACAACAGGAATAGGGAATAATTCCGTCCCTGCCATTTTAACACAACAGGAATAGGGAATGATTCCGTCCCTGCCATTTAGCACAACAGGAATAGGGAATGATTCTGTCCCTGCCATTTTATCACAACAGAAACGGAATAATTCTGTCCCTGCCATTTTAATTCTATTAAACGTTGATTCTGTTAAGCGGAGTCCACTGTATAACTGATCCCAGATATGTGTCCGAGCCATTCTCTAAAGTGCAAATACACCCTTTTATTGTTTCTAGGGTCAGGAGATGTGTCGCAGCCAAACAAACCAACTGTGTTGACGTCTGATGACATCATCAACTACACCATAGAGGATGTGGTGATGCCCCTGCCGGGCTACAATGTTGTCTATCCCGCCAGCGAGGTCGGGGCGTGGTACCAGGACCTGCTACAACAGGACGGGTTTGCTAACTCAAGCGCCCTACAGCATAAGATCAGGTCTGGAAATACTTTTGTGGAAGTTTGTGTTGCTCAAATTAAAGGTTGTAAACATGTGGTTACTAGTGCTAAATTATGTCCATCGAGAGATTTAAAAAAAAATTGAATGCGTTGCCCGGCGTTGCACAGGACAAAATGGCAGTTTATGACTCCTTGCACTGACCAGTCAAATTCTGGTAGTGGAAGGCCGATGGCAATGACAACGTCATGCTCCAAACATAATGTACGTGTATGTCTTTATGTTAAAGAAACTACAAATCCATGTAACATTTTTCATTGGTTAATCCGGGCTACGAAATACACGTACATCGAACAAAATCTGCTAGTTTTTGTCGAGAATCTACAGACATCAAAAGTATTTGCTCTTCGGTCGCTATAAGTTTGTCATTCGATTTTATCCTTGTGTAATGAATGGTAGAAAATATGTACTTTATCACGATTTGAAACAAATCCATATAAAAAAACAGGATACGGCTGTATTCCTCCTAAAATCTCAAAAAACATATTGTATACGTGAAATCTTTACAATACGGCAGGTCAGGTGAACGTTACACTAGTAATAGAAGAAACATTTCTTTCATCGTTAAATAAAGATAAAAAGTGATGCTGTTTTAAAACAGAAGGAAATTAAAAGGGCAGCTGTGTTTCTTGTTTGGTTGCCAGAGACTACGAGATACGTTTCATTTGTTTTGTTTGGTTGTTTTGGCCTACCACTTGCCAGGGATACTGGACACTGGTCATTTACTTTGTTTGGTTGCTAGGGACTACTAGTTGCAGGAGCTACTGGACACTGGTCATTTACCTTGTTTTGTTGCTAGGGCTACCAGTTGCCGGCGGGCTATTGGACACTGATCATTTACCTTGTTTTGTTGCTAGGGACTACCAGTTGCCGGCGGGCTATTGGACACTGATCATTTACCTTGTTTTGTTGCTAGGGACTACCAGTTGCCGGGGGGCTATCGGACACTGATCATCAAACCTCGAGACATGAGTTGGCAGCCATACAGATATGATGATGTCACAGTGCCATTGGTGCTCAGTGATGCAGAACGACTCGATGGAGCGGAACTAGCACAGGAAGTCAAAGGTGTGTGAAACTTGAGGTTGATATTGTTGATGGTTAAATACAATACCGTGGAACTATCTTAAAGCCAGATTTGCCCTGACTCTTTCAATGGTTCTTTGGAAATGAGACAAAACATTAGTGATAGATTGTTTGTTATAGATTTAATATTGATGTAAATGACATGGAGGGATTTTCTGGTGAAAACTGATTTGAAAGAAATCCATTAAAAATGTGATGGCAAATTAGTAAATGAGATGGAGAGGTTGAGATGGAGAGATGTGAATGAGATGAAGACATTAAGATGGAGAGATATAAATAAGATGAAAAGATTGAGATGGAGATATGTGAATGAGAAGAAGAGGTTGAGATGGAGATATGTAAATGAGATGAAGAGGTTGAGATGGAGATATGTAAATGAGATGAAGAGGTTGAGATGGAGAGATGTAAACGAGATGTAAATGAGATGAAGATATTGAGATTGAGAAGTGTGAATAAGATAAAGAGGCTGCGATGGAGATATGAGATGAAGACATTGAGATGGCGAGATGAAGAGGTTGAGATGGGGAGATGTAAATGAGATGAAGAGGCTGATATGGAGAGATGTAAATGAGATGAAGAGGTTGAGATGGAGAGATGTAAATTAGATGAAGACGTTGAGATGGAGAGATGTAAATGAGATGTGAATGAGATGAAGAGGTTAAGATGGAGATATGTAAATGAGAGGAAGAGGTTGAGATGGAGAGATGTAAATGAGATGAAGATATTGAGATGGAGAAGTGTGAATAAGATGAAGAGGCTGCTATGGAGATATGAGATGAAGCCATTGAGATGGAGAGATGTGAGTTGAAGAGGTTGAGATGGGGAGATGTGAATGAGACGAAGAGGTTGAGATGGAAAGATGTAAATGAGATGAAGACATTGAGATGTAGAGTAGAGATGTGAATGAGATGGAGAGATGTAAATGAGATGAAGACGTTGAGATGGAGAGATGTGAATGAGATGAAGACATTGAGATGGAGAGATGTAAATGAGATGAAGAGGCTGAGATGGAGAGATGTAATTGAGATGAAGACGTTGAGAGGGAGATATGTGAATGAGATGAAGAGGCTGAGATGGACAGATGTAAATGAGAAGAGATTAGAAAGATGGAGACCGAGGAATTGTTCTCAGTGGACACTGGATCAACATAAACAAACAACTTACAAATGACAACTCAAGATGATAATAATACTGAAACATCTGTAGTGCCTAAAACCTCAGGAACATAAGTTCAAAGGCACTGTATAAACCAGAATCGTTAAGTATGATATAACGAATCAAAGTCATCATCAGAGCGAGTGAACATTTGGGGTGGAAACATAAGTCTTGACACTTTTGCGGAAGGTAGCTATAGCGTCAGATATTTTAGTATGATGAGGAGTTTGTTCCAGATTTTGGACAGCACCATTGAGATAAAAAGTGGTACTGCACATATAGAATTGCATTAGGTACAGAGCTGCCACACCCTTGCTAGCCAGGTGTGGTAGTAGTACTACAGTACCCCTGACAGTTTATCTCACGCCATGTGCGGATGCACTCTGAATCCTTTGTATTTAGTCTCACTTCCTGTCTTAGTTGACGTGTTTCTGGGAACTAGATGCTCCCGCACCCAAACTTCAAAGAGCATTCCCACTAAATGCTTACCGTCCAACCAGCGATGTCCGACTGTCTTACCAGCGACGACGGGTCCACTACCAATCAGAGTTAAGTTCCCGTATGCGAACCCTATTAATCTGAGCGAGCAATATTACTGGTTAACTCAACTAAAAGTTCCACTTGTCAACAGGTCGATCTGCCAGGGGTACTGACGTAGTCGGAAGCTCCTGATGGCGAGGATGCGCTGCCATAAAGTAGTGGAATTTTAAGTCAAGAATTGTTTTGTTTCAGAGGGTAAGTTCCAGGCGTTGAAGCTAGAGTTCTCTCTGCCACCGTCCTCCTACGCCACCATGGCAATACGCGAAGTTCTCAAGTGTGATACTTCAGCAGCTCACCAGACATCCCTAAATGTCATATGATCTTGTTCACTGCAACATGCTGAATGTCACGACCAAAATAAATAACACAATTTGTGTCACATGTACTGTGTTTGTCTGTAGCCTTGATTAGCCTTGATCCAATCAAAAATGTTCTCTGTATTTATAAAAATGTATAAAAAGAGAAATATTGCATCTCACGTGACATGATTTAATACAATTGCCATGCATAGCAACAGGGTCTAGACGGCTAGTGGGAAAGAAGACCATAGGCATGTTATATGAGAGTCCAAAACACCCACACATTTACATTTCGACAAAAACAAAACTGTTATTATAACAACAATAATTTATTATATGCAAGCACATTTATGCATAACAATAACAGCTATTGATATAAATAACAATGTACAAATTCACTGTTTACACATTGCAGTAAGCGTGTGAATTTGCTACATAATCCTTCAGAGAATATTAATTGACAACCTCGTTTTACCAAATGTCTGTATCAAAGATCAATCCAAAAAAATTGACTTATGTTTTAAGAAATAGTGTACACATCTTTACTTAAAAATTCGATTTCTGTATCAACAAGTGCAACAATTCCTGGAACATACTCGTATACACCAAACATTATAAACAATTCAACATGGAATGGACAGTCTACGTACACACTGTAGTTGCATGGAAAAACGTCATTCTAAAACCTAATCCTGTGTAACTAATAATTCCAACCCTGAATTAATATTAGTCTGGTATGTCCTGCTTATACATGGACTGTCAACACAGGACTTACTTATATGCGGACCGTCAACACAGGACTTGCTTATATGTGGACCGTCAACACAGAACCTGCTTATATGCAGACCGTCAACATAAGACCTGCATATACACGGACCATCAACACAGAACCTGCTGTGTATACATTCTACATACGCATTATATAACTAAATTGTACATTGTTCAGCTACAATTTCAAAATGCGGTCTTGACACAGATACATTTGGGTGTATAGCTCAAGATACCAGCTGCAAAACAATTTCTCTTAGACCACAGATGCAAGATGTACTCAACATGGATCATTTTTACCCACAATGCCTACCACAAAAACAAAATCATCCAGTAATCATTGCATGAAGCTTTTAGAATAAATAAAATAAGAGCAGCTATGTTAGTTTTCCTTCAAAATCTATTTGCATATTACCTATAAATACACTAATATATACAGCATTGAGTGGAGTATCTTCATAGCGATGTGCAGTGGCTTAAAGACAAAAAAGTTAGTGGGGTCGCATTTGTACTGTCCAGGTACGTGGTTGTTTGTGCGTCACCGTCACAGATACAACTGGATAAAAACTGGACCAAAATCACTCATGTAAATGGACCATTACACTATATCATTCCCACCAACTCTTAAACACACAAAAAACAAGTCTACAACAATTTGTACCCACTACCGATCAAATACTGTACTTTGGATATGTATTTATAAAATGTATTTGCACACTTGGACTCTATGGAATGTAGCCTAAGGAATACATACAAACTGGAAGACTTGGCTTCAGGAATGTAGCCTAAGGAATACATACAAACTGGAAGACTTGGCTTCAGGAATGTAGCCTAAGGAATACATACAAACTGGAAGACTTGGCTTCAGGAATGTAGCCTAAGGAATACATACAAACTGGAAGACTTGGCTTCAGGAATGTAGCCTAAGGAATACATACAAACTGGAAGACTTGGCTTCAGGAATGTTTGCAACTGTGGAAGTTACAAAAATAACAAAACTGCTGCGTTACTGTTCAGCACTGTAAACGCTCATCTGTGTGGAAAGTGCCAATGTTCAGCACTGTAAACGCTCATCTGTGTGGAAAGTGCCAATGTTCAGCACTGTAAACGCTCATCTGTGTGGAAAGTGCCAAAATGTAAACAAACATTCTAGTAGCAAAGATCCCATGCAAAACATGGACAGCTGTAGCAGTAATAATTACATCTACATATCTGAGTATCCTTCGGGTGAATTCCGAACATACACAGCTAAACTGTGAACCAGTCAGCAGGAACGTTCTGCATCAAGAAACCAGCAGAATTGTATAAGAGTCCTGAAACTTAGGCCACCGACATTGCTCCCAGTGCCTGGTGCAGTGTTCTGACTGCATTAACAAAATCATGCTGGAATCAGGACGACATGCTTAACACCAGCAGCATTCATCTTGGCAACACCTTTTTGGTCTAAAGCACAACATATTGGCAATATATTACTCATACCAAAAATAGTGTATTATTGTTATACTGCATTATTTTAGCCGTGACACGTGTTACATCACCCAGTATCATGCTCTGTGGTTATCTATGTCACACGTGCTACATCACCCAGTATCATGCTCTGTGGTTAGCCGTGTCACACATGCTACATCACCCAGTATCATGCTCTGTGGTTAGCCGTGTCACACATGCTACATCACCCAGTATCATGCTCTGTGGTTAGCCGTGTCACACATGCTACATCACCCAGTATCATGCTCTGTGGTTAGCCGTGGCACACATGCTACATCACCCAGTATCATGCTCTGTGGTTAGCCATGGCACACATGCTACATCACCCAGTATCATGCTCTGTGGTTAGCCATGTCACACATGCTACATCACCCAGTATCATGCTCTGTGGTTAGCCATGGCACACATGCTACATCACCCAGTATCATGCTCTGTGGTTAGCCATGGCACACATGCTACATCACCCAGTATCATGCTCTGTGGTTAGCCATGGCACACATGCTACATCACCCAGTATCATGCTCTGTGGTTAGCCATGGCACACATGCTACATCACCCAGTATCATGCTCTGTGGTTAGCCATGGCACACATGCTACATCACCCAGTATCATGCTCTGTGGTTAGCCATGGCACACATGCTACATCACCCAGTATCATGCTCTGTGGTTAGCCATGGCACACATGCTACATCACCCAGTATCATGCTCTGTGGTTAGCCATGGCACACATGCTACATCACCCAGTATCATGCTCTGTGGTTAGCCGTGGCACAACTCCATATAACAGCCAAGATTATAAATGTGAATAAAAAACATTACAGTGGAGAACATGTCTGCATACATAAACACATACTGTATCAGAATAAAATAAACTGTTATGTTACATCTTAAAGCATCAGGCAAATCTATACAACACATTATAATACATAATCTATTGACCAATGTTGAGTGTTAATATATATATATATATATATATATATATATATACACTATACATACATACATACATACATACATGCTTTAACACCAACCTAGTCAATTCACAATGAAGTGGACTCTATTCAGGTACAGCATGACACGTAAATCATGCTTACTAAATAAATTGCAGTATATTGGTCATAATGACATTATCACATGCCTTGCTAGTTGTTCTTATATTGAGCATATGTGCACACTGCCCAAGCTAAGGACCTACATCTCTTGGTCCCAGAACTTGTCACCAATTATCATTTCTTGGCCCCTTATTTTCAATTCATCAATTGTTGGCAATCAGTGCACATATTACATCATTGTGCGTTCGATTCAACAACATTTGGCCTCCTGTATATACAGTTCACCTGTTACATTTCTCTACAGTTTAACAACCAAATTTGGCCCCTGTACAGGTCCAACATTCTGAACCATGTTCACTCAGTTAAAGAACAACCTTTGGGTCCAGGTACCTTCAGTTCCAGAATAACCTTTGGGTCCAGGTACCTTCAGTTCCAGAATAACCTTTGGGTCCAGGTACCTTCAGTTCCAGAATAACCTTTGTGTCCAGGTACCTTCAGTTCCAGAATAACCTTTGGGTCCAGGTACCTTCAGTTCCAGACTAACCTTTGGGTCCATGTACCTTCAGTTCCAGAATAACCTTTGGGTCCATGTACCTTCAGTTCCAGAATAACCTTTGGGTCCATGTACCTTCTATTCAAGAATAACCTTCGGGTCCATGTACGTTCAGTTCCAGAATAACCTTTGGGTCCATGTACCTTCAGTTCCAGAATAACCTTCGGGTCCATGTACCTTCTGTTCAAGAATAACCTTCGGGTCCATGTACCTTCAGTTCCAGATTAACCTTTGGGTCCATGTACTTTCAGTTCCAGAATAACCTTTGGGTCCATGTACCTTCTGTTCAAGAATAACCTTCAGGTCCAGGTACCTTCAGTTCAAGTATAACCTTTGGATCCATGTACCTTCAGTTCAAGAATAACTTTCGGGTCCATGTACCTTCAGTTCTAGAATAACCTTCGGGTCCTTGTACCTTCAGCTCTACTTTCAGTCCACTACCAACTAGCGCGGATTCTCACAGGTAGCGAAACGTCTGTTGGTCATCTCCGTCCCTTCAGAATCTGTGACAACTGACTGGCACTTGTCACTATCTGCCAGCATGTAATCGTCAAATGCAACCTGCCATTTCTTGAGCCTCAGTCGTCTCAGCAGGCGTTTTGGCACGTAGGGCTTGTGTGCCGTTGGGTAGCGCCCCGGCACGTGATACCAGGTGCACAGGTGCACTAGTTCACGCGAGATGTTCCTTGGTGTGTCCGGTTCGCCGGCCAGACTATCCAAAGAGCTATGTGGCCCGTGCACCGCGGAGTAGCCATTCTGCAGTGCAGTGGCGTACGGGTCAGGGTTGCGACAGCGACGCATATGTGGCGATGACATCAGCATCTGTGACGAAGCTGCTCGAGTCTGCGGATGCAACCGCGTCTTGCATCTGTTTTTCCGGTACCGGTTATACAGGTCAAGTGGGGTCGCGCTCTTTGACCTCCTCCGATCGTTCGACGCGAGCGTCCACCCTTGGTTAGCCAAGGTGTCGTTTGGCGACTTGGCATCAACGAACGAATCAGTGCACGTGTGTGGCGTTACCAAGTTAGGTCTGACTCCGAGTTGTATGTCAGGTGACAGGGTATCATTGCCATTGATGTCCTGTTTACTGTGACATGCACTGACCATGTCTGGACGCAGGTCACATGACTCTGTCTGTCCTGCTGTGTCTGTGACATCACACTGACTGCAGTCATCTTCCCTGACCACTACGTCATCGCTGATGGTGACGCCGACATGTTGGTGCCATACAGTGTCATCACGAGTGTCTACGTCATCCTGACACGCTGTGTCACCAGCATTACTGATGTCATCAACGTCTACAGTGAATGTTACCACATGTCCACCTGGTACAGTGTCGACATTGTTTCTCACTTCATCATCAACCAAACTGTCCAACTGACAATTCTTGTCGGTGACAACATCCGACGGGACAACAACCGAGGTGCCAACATCTGGGGCAACAACGAATGGGGTGAGAACCTCTCGTGTTATCGCCTCGAGGGGGTGTTCCATCCTCTGGATGTCCTCTGTCGCTCCCTGTCTCCTGAAGGGACTGCGGTGCAGGGAGGAAAACTGGGGGAGAGGTTTCTTGGATATGTGAGTCGTTGGTGGGGTTCTGAGGGCGTCTTGGAACTGGTAGCTTGGCATCGCATAGCTGCCCTCCTGCATGCCTGCAGTGTGGGGACGGGTCTTCTCAAACTTGGCCAGCGTTGTCTTGACCGCTCGTGTCAAGTTGTGATGGTAACCTGCAATAATTATAATAACAATGCATCACAAAAAAATTATGGAATAATTATGTGCAGCATTTTATGTCACCATGACCATAGAGATTACATCACAACACACTCGCTCGCTGCGTTACCAAAATAGGTTAAATGTTTTTAAATACATTGTTTTATGTTATTTAAATATTGCCAGCTATTGTAATTACAAATTTGCAGCAGAAAAAAAATCCGTCATTAGATTTCTGCTGGCCCAAGCTTAAAGTGTCTTGGCCAATATGTATGGAAAAATAGTCTGTTTATCAATCACACTGACAACACAAAAAAAAATTACACTGAAACGTAGTTGTTTTTCACTTAAGCAACAAATAAATGACCTCTTTTACACAAATAGATTTGCTTTAGATGAATAAATGAACTGTTTCCAGAGATCGAAACACAAAAGGCAGGTGGTTCTTTAATGGGTGGACGGGCTTACCTAGTTTAATAATTCTGATGTCGAGGGCACGTTTCATAACTTTGCTCGCTTCTCGCCTTGCCCGCTCTCCACTCTTTGTCATCAGCAACTTCCCTGAGACACACAATGCAACATTTACAATTCAATAGTCTACCCGGAATACCATGTTTTGGATCAATAAATCGCGGGTGTGTACAAACGCAATGCATCGCGGGATTGATTGTCGACGGAACTACAACTTGTACTTCAAATTAGAGAATCGGAAAGAATTACTGTTTCAGCAAAGAATACATTAAACAGAAGTCACAACATTGGCATCAGCAAGAATCGCCTGATCTGATGTTTGAATAGCTTCGACCGCAATTGAACATACATTGGCATAGGTAAGTGGTTATTTCAACGCATGGCAAAAGATTCGCGCGAATTTACGTTTTTACTTCCATTGACAATGTCACATGATTTCACCTCGATATTAGTGTTATGTTAAGCACCAAGGTTATTTTACGTAGTCTCAATTATAGTTCAATCACAGATGTTCAGTTAGGATTACACTATTTTTCACATCTTATATAATTGCCACTAAATAACAAGACTTAACCGTTATGTGACATTTGTTGCTAATACCTTTGTCAGAATTAAATACAGCACACAGCCGCGTTACAATTACTGTGCAAAGACTATACTTTCACATATCCACCTCTGTCCATAGCCAGGTTCTCAGCACAGCTGGTTGAACTGAGGCAACATGGAATGAACAAAACTGTCCAAGTTTCGAAACAGCAGTAAGAATATTCAAACCCAGGTTTTCTCGATTCAAGAGTCCGGTGTTCCAAACCACTAGCCTACAGTACCTCACTAAAATAATACAGCCACACAGGTAAAGGCTAGCGCGAGGTCTCACCGAGATGGTAGAGGGTTGTGGCGACCATGATGTGGTCGGACCCGAAGACATGTTGACGGATGCACAGAGCCTGGTTATAAAATTGCTCCGCCTTCTCGGGATCATAGCTGCAAGCAGAAACGACAATGAACAAGTTACCTGGCTCATTTCTCTAGCTAATCATCTAGTTATCATATTTATGAAGATCTTTTATGGGTTGAACATTTTAATAGTTAATATCTAGTGTACATGCACAAAGTCGTGCATCAGGGGGCAGATGTAGGCTTGATGACAGCGTAAAAAATTCAGACAATTTCCTATGCTTAGATGAAGCATTACTTTTAGATTTCCATTCTATCAGCAGCGTTAATGAAAATTATTTTAAGGATTGACAGGATTGTAGGTCCATTACCCCAACGGCTGTCAAAGATCTTTCCTTACAACATTTGATAATAAAAAATATATCTGGTAGTTAATATTAGCCAGCTAACACTTGAGTCTTTAAACTGACACTATTTTCAATGTACACTTGTATATATTTTGACCTTTACTGTAATATATGTCATGGACAGATGGGGTGGGTCTAAGATACCCCTCCAGGGTCTAGGGGGGGTCTTAGGACTGGATCCGCTGCTGAGCATCAGGACAAATAGCTTTGGGAGGTACAGTAATCCCATGGGAGAACTAAGTGGGAATGGGAGGTACAGTAATCCCATGGGAGAACTAAGTGGGAATGGGAGGTACAGTAATCCCATGGGAGAACTAAGTGGGAATGGGATGTACAGTAATCCCATGGGAGAACTAAGTGGGAATGGGAGGTACAGTAATCCCATGGGAGAACTAAGTGGGAATGGGAGGTACAGTAATCCCATGGGAGAACTAAGTGGGAATGGGATGTACAGTAATCCCATGGGAGAACTAAGTGGGAATGGGAGGTACAGTAATCCCATAGGAGAACTAAGTGGGAATGGGATGTACAGTAATCCCATGGGAGAACTAAGTGGGAATAGGAGGTACAGTAATCCCATGGGAGAACTAAGTGGGAATGAGAGGTACAGTAATCCCATGGGAGAACTAAGTGGGAATGGGAGGTACAGTAATCCCATGGAAGAACTAATTGGGAATGGGATGTACAGTAATCCCATGGGAGAACTAAGTGGGAATGGGATGTACAGTAATCCCATGGGATAACTAAGTGGGAATGAGAGGTACAGTAATCCCATGGGAGAACTAAGTGGGAATGGGAGGTACAGCAATCCCATGGGAGAACTAAGTGGGAATGGGAGGTACAGCAATCCCATGGGAGAACTAAGTGGGAATGGGATGTACAGTAATCCCATGGGAGAACTAAGTGGGAATGGGAGGTACAGTAATCCCATAGGAGAACTAAGTGGGAATGGGATGTACAGTAATCCCATGGGAGAACTAAGTGGGAATAGGAGGTACAGTAATCCCATGGGAGAACTAAGTGGGAATGAGAGGTACAGTAATCCCATGGGAGAACTAAGTGGGAATGGGATGTACAGTAATCCCATGGGAGAACTAAGTGGGAATAGGAGGTACAGTAATCCCATGGGAGAACTAAGTGGGAATGAGAGGTACAGTAATCCCATGGGAGAACTAAGTGGGAATGGGAGGTACAGTAATCCCATGGAAGAACTAATTGGGAATGGGATGTACAGTAATCCCATGGGAGAACTAAGTGGGAATGGGATGTACAGTAATCCCATGGGATAACTAAGTGGGAATGAGAGGTACAGTAATCCCATGGGAGAACTAAGTGGGAATGGGAGGTACAGCAATCCCATGGGAGAACTAAGTGGGAATGGGAGGTACAGCAATCCCATGGGAGAACTAAGTGGGAATGGGATGTACAGTAATCCCATGGGAGAACTAAGTGGGAATGGGAGGTACAGTAATCCCATAGGAGAACTAAGTGGGAATGGGATGTACAGTAATCCCATGGGAGAACTAAGTGGGAATAGGAGGTACAGTAATCCCATGGGAGAACTAAGTGGGAATGAGAGGTACAGTAATCCCATGGGAGAACTAAGTGGGAATGGGAGGTACAGTAATCCCATGGGAGAACTAAGTGGGAATGGGATGTACAGTAATCCCATGGGAGAACTAAGTGGGAATGGGAGGTACAGCAATCCCATGGGAGAACTAAGTGGGAATGGGAGGTACAGCAATCCCATGGGAGAACTAAGTGGGAATGGGATGTACAGTAATCCCATGGGAGAACTAAGTGGGAATGGGAGGTACAGTAATCCCATAGGAGAACTAAGTGGGAATGGGATGTACAGTAATCCCATGGGAGAACTAAGTGGGAATAGGAGGTACAGTAATCCCATGGGAGAACTAAGTGGGAATGAGAGGTACAGTAATCCCATGGGAGAACTAAGTGGGAATGGGAGGTACAGTAATCCCATGGAAGAACTAATTGGGAATGGGATGTACAGTAATCCCATGGGAGAACTAAGTGGGAATGGGATGTACAGTAATCCCATGGGAGAACTAAGTGGGAATGGGAGGTACAGCAATCCCATGGGAGAACTAAGTGGGAATGGGATGTACAGTAATCCCATGGGAGAACTAAGTGGGAATGGGAGGTACAGCAATCCCATGGGAGAACTTCCCTGGTAAGTTGGAACAGGGCACGACATGAGGTTTTGCAAAAAGTTTTTTAAAATATCATCCCACCTACCTGGGGCTACTATAAGGGTTGCCAAGTAGACCGGCTAGGTGGTTGAGGACATCGGCTATCTTGGGATGTCGTTTTCCGAACCATCGCTCCAATATCATCAAAGACCGGTCATAGTACTTCTTCGCTTCACCAAACTTCCATTGTTCGTGTCTGAAACATTGTTCCATTGCACAGTAACTACAACAAGAACATAATATCTTTTTTATTATGATATGATATGATATGATACAGGTGCTACTTAGTGGTGAGCCCAATTAATAATAAAAATGAGGCAACACACACTCTAGCGACGATTTTGTAAATTATCACGTAAAATATGAGCCATGCGATATGGGGGTGCAGTATGCACATGAAATGGCGTGTGCAATGGCGAAGTCAAGCCACCAGACTCCACTGTCAGTGAGCATGTTCCATGATGTTAAATGTGTTGTTACTTACCTCATCGCGTAGAAAACGACAGATGAAAATTTTATAAAAGAACGCTGCCAACATACCGCGTTTTAAATTAGACGATCATCGACGCGGAACGCAGGCACGCGTCGTCGAGTTGTGTATTTATCATTGTGAACTGGCGGCAATAAAAATACCAAAATGGTCAGAACTAATGTGGATGTTTTTTGGGAGAGTCAAACGAAAACAGTTTCTTGGGTATTCATCTTCCATTTTGTTTGACATACACCCACGTTAGTTTGACATGCTCGCTTTGCCAGCTTTGCCAGCTTTGCCAGCTTTGCTGGTGTGGCGCTCGCTATGTTTATAATATAATTATTTCAATGAAATTATTGTATTTTTTTATTCGTTTTGTTTTTAACAAGATTTAGCAAGATTGCCATCCAAGGCAATATGCTTCAGACAAGTGATATATTACTATGTTACATCTACATGTAGAACAGATAATAGTATAACCACAGCAACAACAACAAAAACTACTACTATTACTAGTGAGTGAGTGAGCGAGTGTTGTACCTGAGGTAGCCTATATGATAGAGGACAGTCGCCTTGCCGATGTTACTGTTTGACTTCTCCATACACCTCAGAGCCTTCATAAGCATTATCTCCGCCTCTGCGTACTCTTTGTTGTGCGTCTTCATGTCACCAAGGTGGTCGAGAATACGACCTGAAACGTTACCGTTATTGACACATTTCTTTGTTTGCATATCATTATTGAACTGATGGCTAATTCTCAATATTCACAGTTGCAGCCAGTCTGTATATTGGTTACTTGCAGTTGGAAAATGACAAATGCAATTTATTTACTAATGAACTTACTAATACGGACTCCTGATATAAGGAACAACCTCTTAAAAGGAACAAGTTGGAAATGTCCATTCTGCCCGGCTTTATATTTGCAACGCCATACAACCTTTCTATGATTGTTCCAAGTCATGTAAACCATCGCTAGATGCTACTATAACTGCCAGTATTCCGCTGCAATTTCAAGAGTTGGATTACAAGAACACATCAAGATACTGATTGGCAGCACAAAGTACCAACGTATAGATGGATATTTCTGTGATAATGTTGATCCTGAAACGTCATAAAAATTGTTATCGTGACAGTTATGTCCAAACTACCAAGGTATCATGTCCGGAGGATGGGTAATTTTCTAGTATTAATAATAATAATAGTAATAATAATACCTTTGCGTTCCAACAACAGTGTTTTGTCCAGATCATTGAGCATGTCTTCTAGAAGACTCTCCACCGAATTGAGGGCTTTCTTGTACCACTCCATGGCTAGTCGGGTCTTAAGCTGATAGTAGAACAGGGTTGCCGTGCTCTCTTGAAGTGCACCCAGCATCTTCTGACCCTCAATGTCTAGCGGGATGATCTGAAAAATGGACAAATATGTTTCGTTCAGAACTGAAAACATGAAAAATCTTGCAAAGAATGCCATAATCACATGAAGAAATACGTATATTTTGATAACAGCACTCATTCTATAAACATATTTGAATGTTGCTGAACAAAGTTGGACAACAAAGCCATTAGCTTATCAAGAACCTGTGAATGTGTGTAACCAGCCCTTCTGAGATATTTGTCAATTTGGTTTTTAAACATATTCACGGTAGTAGCCTTTACACAAAATGATAATTTGTTCCATTCGTTTATTGCCCTCTGTGAGAATGAATACTTCTTGATATAAATCTATACTGATCATTTACTAATGTTGCCTCGTGTCCTCTAGTGCTACTATTTTCTTGAGTGAGAAAAAAATATTTCTATCAATAGTTTTATACCCATTGAATATCTGAAAAACTTCAATTTGATCTCCTCTTAACCTGCTCGTCTGCAGGGTTGTTGTGTTAGTTAGAATGAAGAAAGCATTAGCATCAGTGACCAGAAATGTTATCTCTTCTCTGAGAGTGATGTATGTTAACCTGAAAGTATTTACTCTGATTCCAACTGATTCCAACTGACTGCTTCCAACTTTACACACCTCATACAGGGAGTGGTGAGCGTCGAGTAGGATCTCCTCTGCCTCCTTGAAGTGTTCCATCAATGACAGGAACTGGCCGACCTTGTTAGCGAGAGATGCTAGCTCCACCTGGGAGCAGTCATTGAAGTCAATCAGCGAGTCTGCAGAACACAGGATCACAGAAAGTTACCAATGGTCATCCCACTGCATGGTCATCAAAGGATTCAGTAGTCATGGCAACCAAAGGGAGATAAATGTTGCTAAGGGGGTGATTTGTGAGAACCCCTCCCTCAACCTAATAGTCCCACCTAGTAGAGATTATGTTAACATCTAAAATGAATCAGTATTTCCTTCTGTTCCCATGGAAACTCCTGTAGAAGTTCCCTATATAGTACTGTCACCCAACCAACTACTTGACTTCTACAGTCCTCATATGGCGAGTATCAGGTAAGACTCCTAAATGATGATTTATTTAAGTAACATATCTTTGAAGCTATTAAATATATATCCATAGAAACAACTAGAGTTACAGTCAAACCTGCTCAAGTGACCACCTGTATTGAGAGACCACCTGTCACTAACGATCACCGTCAACTCCTCTTGAAGTACTACCTGTATTAAGATACAACCTGTATTAACAGACCACTTTTCATCCGTCGCTTAAGACAGGTTTGACTCCGCTTGAAATTAACTTCGTTTTCTCACAAATGTTAGCAGCAGTTAACATTATGATCACTCTACTTCTACAATACAGTGAAATACACAACTCACTCTGAATACTATCGTGTCTTTCCACTATCAGCTTTGCCTGAGATGGTTCACCAAGGAAGAATTTCTCAACAGAGTCGTCCTGAAAGGATATTGCGTTTAACATTATTTATTACTAGTAACAATACACTGATAATACAAGATATACTTTTGTTATCAAACACAACTGTGATATGCAGTATAATTTTAATAAACTACCAGAAGTTTCTCAAGTATCTGAAACTTTGGGCATACAGCATTTCTCTAATTGCATCTCTATATATTAAACAAATAATAGTAATAATAATAATTCACCATCTACATCATATTTAGAGGTGCATTATCATTTGAAAACATTGGTAAAACAATTTTAGATCATTAAATACATAGTAACACATTATAATTATTAATATAACACTATTTAAAAAGTTAATACTAACTGTTAAAACATTAATAAGAAATGTAAAAAGTTAGTACTAACTGTTAAGACTTAAAGCTAAAAACAGCATCAACCCACTACTGGCAACATACATATAAATGATACTTAAAGATAGAGTTGCATCAGGAAGCTACTCCGAGAGTCTATAGAGTCCAGGACAAGTGGCATCATGTTTCACAGGCGCTGTATGTGAAGTTTATCATGTGGTTATATGTAGCCAAGAGATTTATGCGACCAAACTGGGAATGCAGAACTACCTCATTGTCTGGGCCATTGTAAACACCAGCCTCTGTGGAGGGATGTTCCAGCGCCAAGGACCCGGGGTAAGGATCTTCTCCGGTATTCTCCATTTCCTGAAATCAAAGGGAGTAGTCAGATCCAGAGTTTGACGTCACAACCCTAAATATGAGCACGACCTCCGTCAAGCTGCGCCTCAGCAACTAAATTAGTTTGTAATTTAAGTTTAATATATTACATTACTAGGGCATACATCTACCAGATTAAACTTTCCCACATACTATTCTACCTAACATTTCCCTTTGTTTTTGTCACAAAGACAAATGTTTGGGCTGCGAACAACACAACAGAATATCCGACAGCGGTGGCCATATTTCCAAGACCGGGTTGCTAGGCAAACGTGACAAATATGTTAGTTGTTAGACACACATTCATGAAAATGTTGCTACTGCTGCAAATATTGATTGAAATATTACAGTTGTATGACAATGACGATGCACCTGTACACTCAAGCACTAACACCATCAACATGCAGATTAACTGAGCATGACAGAGGGAAGAAAATTAGATAAAAGTTTTCCCAACAGGAAGCAAATCATGACAAGATGTCAACACAGGGTGGTGACTGCCCTTTCTCCATATATGGTCATGCACCCCTATGTAATACAACATATAAGATCATCGGTGCATCAATGACATACCGTCAACGTTGTGACTTTTCCTCGGACTGTTTCGATCATCTCCTTGTAGGTGGCACCAGCATTGTAGTTCGCCCGCAGTAGGCCCTTCCAGTAGTGGATCAGGTCAAGTCGCTTACTGTTCATGTAGAACTTGTCCGCTCCGTACATGTAGAGGAACACCCTACAAGAGGTACATGTAGAGGAACACCCTACAAGAGGTACATGTAGAGTAACACCCTACAAGAGGTACATGTAGAGGAACACCCTACAAGAGGTACATGTAGAGTAACACCCTACAAGAGGTACATGTAGAGGAACACCCTACAAGAGGTATGTCATACATGTAGAGGAACACCCTACAAGAGGTACATGTAGAGGAACACCCTACAAGAGGTACATCATACATGTAGAGGAACACCCTACAAGAGGTACATCATACATGTAGAGGAACACCCTACAAGAGGTATGTCATACATGTAGAGGAACACCCTACAAGAGGTATATGTAGAGGAACACCCTACAAGAGGTACATGTAGAGGAACACCCTACAAGAGGTATATCATACATGTAGAGGAACATCCTACAAGAGGTACATGTAGAGGAACACCCTACAAGAGGTATATCATACATGTAGAGGAACACCCTACAAGAGGTATATCATACATGTAGAGGAACATCCTACAAGAGGTACATATAGAGGAACACCCTACAAGAGGTATATCATACATGTAGAGGAACACCCTACAAGAGGTATATCATACATGTAGAGGAACATCCTACAAGAGGTACATGTAGAGGAACACCCTACAAGAGGTATATCATACATGTAGAGGAACACCCTACAAGAGGTACATGTAGAGGAACACCCTACAAGAGGTATATCATACATGTAGAGGAACACCCTACAAGAGGTACATGTAGAGGAACACCCTACAAGAGGTATGTCATACATGTAGAGGAACATCCTACAAGAGGTACATGTAGAGGAACACCCTACAAGAGGTACATGTAGAGGAACACCCTACAAGAGGTATGTCATACATGTAGAGGAACATCCTACAAGAGGTACATGTAGAGGAACACCCTACAAGAGGTATGTCATACATGTAGAGGAACACCCTACAAGAGGTACGTCGTACATGTAGAGGAACATCCTACACGAGGTATGTCATACATACCTCGGAACACCCTACAAGGGGTAGAAATTATTTATTATTATTAATTATTACGACTCAGCAAACTTGTATATACATCTGAAGATACATGTATTCCCAAATTTCTCCAATGTCAGTCTATAGTGAATCACAGGTACAATATTTAACTATTTAATATAACTTGTAAAAAATTTACTGTGATTCTTACTTCTGAAATATCCATTAATTAATGCAGAATCAATAAGACGTACTTCGTGTCAGACAACAAGGTGCACAGTTTGGTGAGTTCACCACTTCGCTGCAAGTGCCATGGCAATTCCTCCGTGCGGCGGCTAGAGTGCGGTTGGTCATAAAAGAACTTGGCCAACTGCTTGTGGAATGACATCTCGCACGGCGTTGGTGGTGCTGCCCTCTGCTGTCGACAACAGATGTCACTCACGCAGCCTGTCGTACATTGAAACAGCACCGTTTGTAAATAGCACAACATTCACACCACTTGATGCAGCTTACAATTCATGTCCTGGTGGAGTAAACGGATACTATTATAATTAATTATTATGCTTATAAAATGTTCTACACTGACGTAAACACGTTATGCAAAGAAACATAAACATCACAAAATTAGCAGTTAAACAATAGGTTAATTATTTCACATGCAACAAACAACCTTCATTATACTAATCAGCAACAATCTTCACAATCTTAAGAGGCATTTCACAGTTGCTGACATTAACCTATTCAAACAAGGCATACTAATTATCATGTCCCCCTCCCCCCCCCCGAATAAGTACTTTAAAATATAGATAATTTTTTTTCGAGAATGAAAAACATATTAATGTAACAATGTTGTGACACAGTATGTAGAACACACAATAGTAACCATCAGAATATGTTTACAGACATTTATCTCCAATAATTATGTTATAGTTTTGTATTTTTCTAACAACTCCATGGTGTCACACTGATAATTGTTTTCCATTAAGCTGTGAATTTGCAAGTTGTCAAACTGTGTCACAGCAGCGCACAGTGAACGGTTATGCAATTTTAAACAATACTAGTTCTGTAACAGTTCACCACATGGCACTGCATGATGCGATAGTTGTCATATTTTGCATGCGACCAAATTTTTTTTAATTAGTGCACCGACTTTGACCTCATAGGTAAATGTCAATAATTGTGAATAGCCCCTAAGGTAACCATAGTTACCATACCAAGAAAAATCCATCTAACACAACCATACCAAGAAGACTGTATTCAACGGCATCCTTGAAGTGTTGATGGAAGAACTTAAGTAGGCCGCCGGGCCTAGCAAACAGGGAGTCCATCGCGGCCGACTGGAAAAGCGCCCATTCGAATGACGTCACGTCCTTGTAGCCCAGGTGTGTGGTCAAGATCTGGAGGATCTCGGCCTGACTTAGGCCATGTCTCGACACTGCGATGAGGCGCAGGGCGTCGGCCACCCATCCCGTCAGGGCTGCAGACATAGAGGCACAGGGTGACTTCATATATTGACTTTTATTGCTTTCTCATGATTCTGGTTTAATTACTATCTTTCAAGACAACTGTAAATATTTTAATGTAATTTAATTATTTTATTAATATTTAATGCTGAAAATGTCACATAAATAAGTTAAACCATAAAGACTAGGTAGAGCATAGGCATCCAGAGGGGGCACTTCTCTCCAGATCTGGATTTGTTTCATAACAACAGGGTTTTGAAAAGGGGGGTTTGGGCAATCACGGGGTACAATGGGGATTTCTGTGATGACTTCTGAAAAATGTTACAGTTAAAAAAAATTCTCTGAAAAAGAGGGGTTCATTGAAACTCCCAAACCCCCTTTAGGACGGGCATCAGCAAGTAGATTGCTTATTAGTAGTGCTAAATATAGTATCTAGTATATTTTGTTAACTAATCATATACAATTACATCATTACTGTCCATTGAAAGTGGACATTTTGGTAAATACAAAGATTTCTGGTCGAAATTAGAGGACAGATTTTGTTTTGCCCCCCAAAGAAATTTCTGTGGATGACCCTGGGGCGGAGGTCTACCGGTGGCGATACTTGGTCTTGCCTACTCACATTTAGGAGTGTTAGACGCTGCAGTCGCCGACGTGATGCTGTCTGTCGAGTTGTTCGTCACTCCTCCGTAATCCTTGATCCACCTGCGGATCACCCGCGTCCACAGCTCCCGGATACTTGTCGACTCGAGGTAGGAGTCGAGGTGGTAGTCAAGGCGACTGTAAACCCCAAACACTTGTAGCTCATTGGCCAGGATGGAGAGGAAGAGGGGCTTGTCGGAGAGACGACACTTGACTATACGCTCGAGCTGTTCATTGCTGAGACACTTGCAGTGGATGGCGAGATGCTCCTGAATCACCTCCTTCTTCCAGCGTGTGTTCAATAGCGGCGGAACCGTCACCTGCAGGGGAAGTATAAAAAAATAGAGTCACATATACAGTGGGTTGTGCTTAAAGGTTCCTCCTAAACATTTTTTTTTAGTCTCATTTTAAATTAATTTTGTGAAAATTCAAACCTACCTAGTATCCACTGCAACATGCTAGTTCGTTTGTGCAGCTTTTGTATGTGGTTTTGGTGAAATCTTCAGACAAACTATTAAATTGGTTAATGTTTGACCAAACATTAATTGAAGTGAAAATGGAAATGCTGAAAACTCACGTCATGTGATTGGCTAGAGGATGGAAGGCATTGACCCACAAAGTGTTTACTATTTTGGATATCCACCATTTTGAGCCTTACCAGATTTAACGACTAAAGTCAATTCTTTCGATGATTTGAACAAAAAACAGGTATTTTTGTATTAAATCGACTGTGGCTGTTACATAAACTATTCACACACTGCATATCAGTGGACATCAGTGAACAGGACTTGTGATAGGTAAATCAGTTGAGGATAGAGTTTAAAAAAATACATAGCGTGGTATCCAATCCATGAGATCACTCAAAGTGCTTTACACGTGTCACCCCCTGGCAGGCCTGTTCACCAACGCCTGTTCACCAACGCCTGTTCACCAACGCCTGTTCACCAACGCCTGTTCACCAACACCTGTTCACCAACGCCTGTTCACCAACGCCTGTTCACCAACGCCTGTTCACCAACGCCACGTCAACTCCTCTGCCATACTATATATATATACAGTTGTATATATGTCATTTATACAACTGAGTGAACTGTGGCAACGTGGAGCGAACAAAACTGCCAAATTTTTAAAACAGCAGCAAGAGGACTCAAACCTAGGTTCTCTCGATTGACAGTCCAACGTTCCAACCGCTGCGTTACTGCACCCGAACTGTTATGATATTTAACTCCAAACAGCCCTGTCTAGAGCTAACTTACGAGTTTTCCTTCTCTAGAGTTAATGCGTACACAACAGGTTTTTTCCATTTCCCGGGGTGGGATCTTTTACTTCCCCTGACATAGACACCAGATAGGGACCAATGGCTTTTAGCGCGTCTTCCAAAAGGCTTTAAGTCCCCTTGACCAACAGTCTGACGGTCAGTCACCGAGTCACATCTATACTGGGCAGTGCTTAATGGAATTACCCCGTACCAGAGCAATTTTATTGCATTAGGCTCACTTAAGCAGCACATTTCAATTATTTCCATTTTTACAAATACATTTGATATAACTCATCACAAGTGTTGTCTTATGATAGATACTCCAAACAGCCTTTTCCAGCAGTAACACAGGAGTTTTTAGTGAGTTTTACAGATAGAGTTCACCAGCTCTGTAAGTTCAAGATTACATATTTACCCCTTATGCGGGATATTTTATTTCCATTGGCATAGACATCAGATAGACGGATCCAGTGGCCTTTAGTGTCTCATTTTAAAGTCACAGGTGGGCTGAACACCGTTGCCCATGTTTCAGAATGGCGGCAGGTGGACTCGACCACGGTCCTCTGAATCGACAGTCTCACCTGCACTGTGCTTTCTCTCTGGGACAGGGACCTAAAGGCCGTATTGCACGTCGCCAAGGTGATGATGACCTTGCACTGAGGGGGCAGCACCGAGGGCAGCCACTGGCAGTCCTTCACCTGTGGACAACAGTTCAATATCCATAAAAGTGAAAGTTACTGACAAGATACAAGAAGTAGAAAGTAGAAGTAAAAGTAAAAGTAAAAATTAGAAGTAGATGTAAAAAGTAGAAGTAGAAAGTTGAAGTAGCAGATGTTGCAACAAACACGGGACGTATACCACAATACAACAAACACGGGACGTATCCCACAATGCAACAAACACGGGACATATCCCATGATGATGATGAACTGTAAGGAGAGCCTCCTATGCCTATAAGACCATCAAATTTAAGAAAATCCAGATACAGAGGACTGCATTGCAATACTTATCACAATATATTGTGGTTACTGGTTAAAACAGATTACTTAAACTGTTATATTACATTTATATCTGCCTTACTGATATTTATATTAAATAATACCTAAACAACTATTTTAATCTGTACATTTTTGTAATTTTTTTATTTTAAACATAGTTAACCGGAGTTGTGTAAATGTGGTAAATACTAAGACTGTTTAATTATATAATAATTAAGCAAATAATCATAATTAAACTAATTAAATATATAGAGACATCCATGAACTTATACTCTAAGCATAAATTTCTCAAACCTGAACCATGAACAAATAATAATAATAATAAAGATTAATGATTACATGATTACTCATTAAGTTCACTTTTATCAACTTGAAAATTTTAATCTAGTATATGCTGGTACATCGAAGGCATATCGCGATATGTATTGCACAGAAAAAATACTGCGATATACCGGTGTACCGGGGCAACACTAGTCAGAAATATTCCTCACCTGTTGTTGAGTGAGACCGTAGGTTCCTGTCAACTCATCCACACCATCGATGACAATGACACAGGGGCCAAGAGAAATGGCTGCCAGAAATGCCTCACGCACGCGATGGAAGTCTGCGAGCTCATCAGTGTCTGGAACGTCACTTTCTGCACCTGGGTTCATACAAGGACACATTATTAGGATAGGGAAACGTACAAACACTGTGATGAGAGGTTAAAGGATATACAAATGATTACTTATTCCAGAATTAGGTCAAAAGTCAAGGTTGACTTAGCCTTGATCACACTCAGCCTAGGTCAACCTGGTCTTATCATTATCAAGATTCTACACTAAATTTTTTTTGCCTGACTTCACTTTTCAGTCTGATAGTTGTGTCAGTATAATAAAAAGTTTAAAGTTAATTCAAACTGCATCGCATAAGCTGATAAAAGTTCACTTTTATTTTATGAATTAGCCAAATCCAAAGGATTAGAATCTGGACGCATACATAACATCCGTCATAATGAAGATGTGTGCAACAAACGGTGGCGCCACAGTACGAAGCCTGGATAATCGAGGCTAGATAATGTTGTATCACTTTTTGTTAACAATTCCATCGATAACTTTGACATCCTGTTGCGCAAGAATATTTATGGTTTTAGAAAACGGGTTTATAACATGAAAGTTATTTGACAAAATATGTGACCAACTGTAATATCATTAATGGATCCATGTGGTTTAAATGGGCACGAGCACTTTATTATGGACAATGGTAAATTTACATCCCAAAGATAGATATTTAATGATTTTTTAACTTATTTATATTTTTAATGTATATATATTTAAATTTTTTTACTTACTTATAATTTTACCATAATTGTATTTTTAATGCATATTTATAGGTGTATGGGTTTTTACCTAAACTAAAAGTATTTGCACAATGTCAGACTCACATTGGATCTGTGGGCCTTTGTCGCGCATCTCGACTGTGCAACGTCGCATGAAGCACATGACGTCAAAGCTAAGGGCACTACTGCCAACGTAGTGGGCGAACACCTTTGGCTCATCCCGGGTACTAAACTCCTGCACCCAGTTGGCGAGGACCGACGTCTTGCCACATCCGCGGTCCCCGGTCAGAAGCAGCACAGACTTGTAGGACGGTGGTGGTGGAGGCAGCCTGCTGTCACATGCAGTAGGGTTAACATCACATGCAGTAGATTTAACAAGATTTAACAAGATTTGCCATCCAAGCCAAAGGCCCAGATGGCAAGTGGACAAGGAAGCCATTGGCTTATCAAGAGTCCAACAATGTTCATCTACTTATAGCCCGCCCTCCTGAGATATGTGTCAACCTTGTTTTTAAACATATTCACGCTGCTAGCAGTTACACAATCTGTAGACAATTTGTTCCATTCATTTATTGTCCTCTGTGAGAACGAGTGCTTCCTGATGTCCAATCTACATTGATCTTTTACTAATTTTACCTCATGTCCTCTAGTTCTGCTATCCTTCTTGAGTGAGAAAAACATATTTCTATCAATATTTTCATACCCATTCAATATCTTAAAAACTTCAATCTGATCTCCTCTTAACCTCCTTGTCTCTAGAGTTGTTAAACCACATTCTTTCAGGCGTTCTTCATAACTAAGGTTTCTCAGTTCTGGAATCATTTTAGTTGCTCTCCTTTGTATGCGTTCAAGTGTATCTATATCCTTCTTACGATATGGTCTCCACGCTTGTATACAGTGTTCTAAATGAGGTCTAACTATTGCTTTATAAAGAGGTATAATTAACTTTTTTCCCTTGTATGTTATGTTTCTTCTAATCAATCCAAGAATTTGATTACCCTTTGAAGCTGCAATACCACACTGCTCTGAAACTTTCATATCAGCGCTTATTGTAACTCCTAAGTCCTTTTCTTTTACAGTAGTACCCAGAACAGTATCTCCCATTTTATAGTTTACATTCAAGTTCCTATGTCCTGTATGTAGGCATTTACATTTCCCAAAATTGAACAACATCTGCCATTTCTCAGACCATTTCACTAATCTGTCTAGATCGTTTTGTAAATGTTGTTTATCACCATCAGTATTAACCTTTCTAAACAGTTTTGTGTCATCCGCAAATTTCAGTACGTTACTTGTTATACTGTCGTCCAAGTCATTGATATAAATTAAGAATAATATAGGTCCTAATACTGATCCTTGAGGTACCCCACTCAAAACCGATTTCCAATTTGAAACTTCTCCATCTACTACAACTCGTTGTCTTCTGTCAGTCAGCCATTGTTCTATCCAGTCAGTTATGCTATCCCCGATACCATGGGCTTTTAATTTAAGTAGTAATCTTTGATGTGGCACTTTGTCAAAAGCTTTCTGAAAATCTAAGTAGATAATATCTACTGGCGATCCCACGTCTATCCACTTAGTGATTTCTTCCAAAAAACATAACATATTTGTTAAGCATGACCTCGCTTTAAGGAATCCATGTTGAGATGAATTTAATAATTTATGCTTAATGAGGAATTCCACCATATGGTCTTTAATTAACCTTTCTAATAATTTACAAATCACTGACGTTAAACTCACTGGTCTGTAATTCTCTTGACTTATTTCTCGAACCCTTTTTAAATAATGGTATGATGTTTGCTTCTTTCCATTCAAACGGAACAACTCCCTCTTTTAATGACAAGTTGAATACTCTTGCAAGTGGTATACTGATTTGTTCTACTGTTTCCATTAGTAATTTTGGAGGAATCCCATCCACTCCCGGTGATTTGTTATCCTTCATTGCCTTTATTTTCTTAGCTACCAATTCTGGAGTTACAACTAACGGACCTAAATAGTCAGATTTAGCCCCCTGAAATTTAGCATCAGCAACTGGTAATGAACTAATATCTTCTTTGGTAAACACTGAACTGAAGTAACCATTTAGGTCTTCCGCCATTAAAAACCCCTGTGATATTATATTTCCAGCACTGTCTTCTAGAGGTCCAACCTTGTCTTGTATGTTTTGTTTACTCCTGACATATGCATAAAAACTCTTGCTGTCATTTTTTATGTTACATGCTAGTTTTTGCTCATAGCTTCTTTTAGATTGTCTGATTTCAGTTGTAGCTGCATTAAGTGCCTCTTTGTATTTTGCATAGTCTTCGTCCTTTCT
Source organism: Lamellibrachia columna (assembly GCA_963662155.1). Lineage (NCBI taxonomy): Eukaryota > Metazoa > Annelida > Polychaeta > Sabellida > Siboglinidae > Lamellibrachia > Lamellibrachia columna. Next base: position 23,982,435 of record OY759275.1, read on the forward strand.
GGTACGCCTATAATAAACCCTCCACATAGTTTGTTTTAGCATTATTTTTCTAATAGCCTAGTAGGGTTAACATCACACGCAGTAGGGTCAGTGCCACACGCAGTAGGGTTAACATCACACGTAGTAGGGTTAACTTCACATGCAGTAGGGTTAATGTCACACACAGTAGGGTTAACGTCACACGCAGTAGGGTTAACATCACACGCAGTAGGGTCAGTGTCACACGCAGTAGGGTTAACATCACACGCAGTAGGGTCAGTGTCACACGCAGTAGGGTTAACGTCACACGCAGTAGGGTCAGTGTCACACGCAGTAGGGTTAACATCACACGTAGTAGGGTTAACTTCACATGCAGTAGGGTTAATGTCACACGCAGTAGGGTTAACGTCACACGCAGTAGGGTTAACATCACACGCAGTAGGGTCAGTGTCACACGCAGTAGGGTTAACATCACACGCAGTAGGGTCAGTGTCACACGCAGTAGGGTTAACGTCACACGCAGTAGGGTCAGTGTCACACGCAGTAGGGTTAACATCACACGTAGTAGGATCAGTGTGACCATTTATAAAATTAGCATGCGGGCACTGACCATCTCCCCCCCCTTTAGTATGCTTTGTACGAACGTTCTTCGATCTTTCAGTAATCTGCACGCTTTTATGTGGAAACAATCTCGATACATTGTAAATTGTTTCATTAATCCATTTTTTCATATTAGTAAGACAGATGTAGTTACACAGGGAGCCAAACGTGTCCAAAGGTTTACCTCCACAATATATATATATATATATATATATATATATATATATATATATATATATATATATATATATATATATAATATATATATATATATATATAATAAATTATATATATATATATACATATACATAGGATCACAAACTGGGTGAACAACCTTGTAAACGAGCTATTGGAAATATGTAAGAAGCCCTTAAACATGCACATCCAACCCCATTGCGAACTAGCATTGTAACCCTTTCCGACTGAATGTTTTACCCTTTTCTGGGCGATAACAGTGGCTCGCTCAAAAATGGACAGGTTAGTGTTACAAACACCTCAAAGGTAATTTCTGCAGCATATTTGTAAAGTGCAGTATATTAGTTAAATGCAGTAAATGCCTAGAATCACCGTAAATTGGATAATTGCAGCATGGAAACCGAGGTTGATGCCATTTTTGCTAAACTTAATAGAATATACCATTTTTAGACAACATCTGAAGACACATTTGCCCAAGAGATAAACATCCTAAATCACAAGCAATTAATTATCATTAACTGAGTGCAAACAAATTGTTAGAACTGTTCTTTGGAGTTAAATACTTATGATTATTAAGCGACAAAAAACGTTTCGCAATAAGACGCCTCAATACAAAATTGCTACGCATGTTCATAAGGCATAATGTTCACTGTATCTTAGCCAGTGTATGACAAGATGCATAGATATAGCAGAGCCGTTAATTTTTCTGGGACGATTATTATGAATTATAATAATTGTAAATTAATTTGGATAGTTGTTTACCATGTTGGTTGTCAGAATCCTAAGTGAGGCAGTGTGGGGTATATGTAGTGGGAGGCATTCGAAATGTGGATATCAGAGACACTAAGCAAGGGCAGGGAGCCATTGAAGCTGTCTTGTAAGCACTGCTTGAGAACACAATTGATGTAACGGAACAGCTGAAGTCAATCCAAACATCCAACCCACAGCTTGTGATTCTTCAGGACCAGATGTTAGAATTCAAGAAATCCCTGGAGGATCTCCCAACAGCGGCATTCTGGTTGACCTTTCTGGAGATGTCCGGCATACTTCACAGCAGGAAAGTAACTGGATCGGACATCTGTATGAATGACTGAATCGGCAAGGAAGTTTCCCTCTCTGACAGCTGCTGGACACTACACGCACGGCCAGCAATCTCTGTCTCTGTACTTGTCTGAGATGAAGAAATTGCCAGAAACTTACCTAGAAGTACACAATGCCCTGTTGAATGGGGGATTTGTTGGATGAAGAGCAGAAGGACACCACAATGGAGTCTCCCCTGACATGCTTCTAGAGCAGACATACAATGCTGTTGTGAAGGGAGTGGTCTAGGTGGCATTACTTTAAATGTTGCTGCTCGGACCAAGTGGGTGTAGACCAAGTATGTCACTTCAGCTGTCTCCTCACAACTCAAGTCGATGCTCCACCTAAACTCTGCCAATCCACACCATGAATGTGGCCACACGTGCATGGCAAGGGATGCAGAAATGGTCCTTAAGGTGATGGCAGCAGTGGAAACAAAACCATTCACAACAATAAACTCTACTTCAATCAATATATCAACAGCACAACACGCAGGGCCAGAAGTGGAGCATCACCTGACCAATCTGAAGTAACTTGGGCTCGGAGCACTTCATGATTTGATGTCAATTGTTCAGAAGAAAATATATATATATAGTACAGAGCTGCTGATCCACAGGAGTTTTTCTCTGTGTCGACCGACAAGGCGAGACTTCTGATCTTTCTCTGTGAGTCACAGAGCAAGGAAGAGCAGCTGGCACTAACCACGGGTTTAAGTTGACTGTATCTTGGCGGTGGCTTCAATGAAGAAAGTAAGAGTGTACTGATTACAGAGGGTTCAATCACAGATGTGTCTGGCCTGGAGTCCACTCAACGGGAAGCTGATACCAGAGTACTTCTTCACACTGTACACAGCGTCCACAATGAAGACATGGAACGAGTGATAATCCAGGCAAATGACACACACATCATTGTCATATGCATGTATAATGTATTCTGCTTCTGAAAGATCTGTCGGAACCGGGGGTTCAAATTGCACCAGGTAACTATCTAACCATCCATGACATGTGTGCTGCATTGGGACCTGCACAATGTGGTTCACTTCCCTTCTTTCACAGCTTTATAGGATAATATACAACCAGCTGTCCATACTTTACTGCTAAAGTGTAGCTGAATCGCAGCAAGACAACGGACATCTCTGCATTGGAGAACTTCACCTATCAAGACCAGGATCACATTACACCAGATGTCATCAACCAGGCAAGGCAGCTTGTCATAGCCATGTACACCAACCAAGGCAACAAATTCGAAGCCTCTGACCTCAGAAAGCTCGGTGTGTACAAGTTTCAGAGCAACAAGTCAACACTGCTGAAGCTGCTACCACCAACAGAATTTCCTTCTGCATTTGAGACATGCGGCTTTGGCGACTACGATACATAACAGTGCTCATGCCTGCAAGCCCATCACCCCACCGTATGGAGAATATGGGTGGGTTCTGGATAATGACAAGCTTGTCCCGGTGACATCAACACAACCTGCCTGCCCACAACAGATGACCAAGGCCACAGGATGTAACAGGAACTGTTCATGCGCCAAGAATAGCATTGTATGTTACATAGACTGCCGCTGCCGCATCATTAAACAAATGCAGCCATGCGATGTCTATTGCCATTTTTTACAGCAGCAATAGCTGTGAAAATCAGACAGTGACAATTAAATGAAACTGACAACATTCTGTTTCAAGTGTTTCAACTGTCAACATTATAGTAATAACGCACACTGCACAAATTGTACATAGCTTCAAACATGTGCACAGATACAACTACTTTCATGTTTATTATATAATTTGCTCTGCAACCATTAGTAGCTTCTGGGAGAAAACCCTAAGTTTGATCCCTACTATGGTCATGGATGAGAGATGGTTCTTTGTTACCTACCTGACCTAGTAATGACAAGACATTCTCTGTGACCTGTTAATTTGCCTAAAGTCAAATATGTAATCAAAGTATTCATAAACAAGGGCTATGTGAATCAATGTTATTCCATTACACACAAATAAGCTAAAATTAAATGGAAACATAGTCAAATTTGAACTTAATCAGTTTCTTATATTTCGCTCAACTTTCGTGTTTTGGTAGGGAATCGCCTATATGTTTGTTTAAAAGTTGCGGATTCCAATACTTTTTGCCTCACTGTGAGGTAGATTCATTGCATAAACTAATGTACCAGCAGTTGGACACATGTGACTCAATTTAACAAAATACATGAATTATATTTGCAAATTCCTAAAAAAGGACACAAATCTAATCCATTTTGAACCAATATTTTATATCTAGTCATATAAATTTACATTTCATTCAGCTCAATTTGGTCGCAATAACTTAATTGACACATACATGTTATACGAACTAACCTAGGTCTTCATGGGAAGTAGAAATGTCATAGCTGTGATGGCTGCAAAAAACATCTATTCACCTATAGGGTCATGTTGCTTAAGAGCTGTTTACATATTTCCAGTAGCTTGTTTACAAGGTTGTCCACCAGGGTGTGATATGATTTTTGAGGCAAACCTTTTACATCAAGCCATGTCTATTTGCACCATAAAACTAGATTTGGCCCCCCTGGGTAAGTGTCTACAGTAGACATAATAACAAAGATGGTTGACAGTTTTGAAGGAAACACAACAGACTCATGTCACTTAAATGTTATTACATTTGATCAACTGTCACATTCCATATGTTTTCCAGGATTTGTCGATGCATATAAGAAATTATTAAATGCCAAACTTTACAAATATAACTTTGTAACTTAGACAGCTGTTGAGAACAGGCACATCGTTTAAGTGGATCAAATCTTTTCCAAACTTCTAGGGCTGCATTAGCAATCTCTGTGGTACTTCTGGCATCTACTATAAATGATTAAGGCAGGCTGGCTCTAAGCATTCCATGGGAACTAAGCAACAGTCAATGCCATTAAAGACCTCACTTTATAGCAAACAAAATCTTACTGATAAATGATAAGAACTGTCTATGACACACTATCACGTACTTAATAACAGTTATACATACAGAGCTTTATGATAACAGAGCTCTATTAACAAAACAACATCAAGAATAAATCTTTGTGGCACTTCATGATAACACCTTTGAACAATATACTTTCAAGAATATCTATCTGTGGTACTTCATGATAACACGACCTTTGAATAAAATAAAAAAGTATCACAATTAGAACTTTTTTGCTCTTTATTATAACAACTATAAATAGAAACCCATCAAGAACAGCTCATTGTGGCACTCACCTTTTGGGTGCGATGTACAGATGTGATGCCATGTGAGAGAGCGCATCGATTGGCTCAGTGGGCATAGCCTCATCATCATTGAGGGACATCAGGGCAAACTTAGTGAGCTTGTGGAACACCTTGTCTATCTCAGGAGTGCGCACAAAGATCCGGCGTCTTGTCTCGGCAAACGTCTCGTGTGCCATCCACTCCGTGAAACGCTCACTGTCTGTTGGGAACAACATACATGGTCAAACAGTTGATCACCAGACATACGATCAAACAGTTGACCAGCACACAGCCAAAAACATTTGACCGCCAGATGGTCAAACATTTGACCAGCAGACAGCAAACATTTGACCAGCAGACCGCCAAGCATTTAACCAGCAGATGGCCAAACATTTAACCAGCAGATGGCCAAACATTTGACCGGTAGATGGCCAAACATTTGACCAGCAGATGTCCAAACATATGACCACAAGACAGATGGTCAACAGGAATAACAAATATTTTATTAGTTACAATAGTTTGGCCTTTTGTTTTGCATATTTTGGATACATCTGAAGGAATTGTCAAATTCCCATTCTATAGATTCAATTTCACACATACACATGCGTGCCACACACTTTAGACTTAAGTGTGGTATTTTTGTTAGTACAGATAACTTTAGTTAAGTTATCTGTACTAACAAAAATACCCATCCTCCAGATGGGATAACTTGGTAGTTTGTAAGTGACTGTCACAATAACAATATTTACAAAAATACCCATCCACCAGATGGGATAACTTGGTAGTTTGTAAGTGACTGTCACAATAACAATATTTACAAAACTACCCATCCACCAGATGGGATAACTTGGTAGTTTGTAAGTGACTGTCACAATAACAATATTTACAAAAATACCCATCCACCAGATGGGATAACTTGGTAGCTTGTAAGTGACTGTCACAATAACAATATTGACAAAAAATATCCATCCTCCAGATGGGATAACTTGGTAGTTTGTAAGTGACTGTTACAATAACAATATTTACAAAAATACCCATCCACCAGATGGGATAACTTGGTAGTTTGTAAGTGACTGTCACAATAACAATATTTACAAAAATACCCATCCACCAGATGGGATAACTTGGTAGTTTGTAAGTGACTGTCACAACAACAATATTAACAAAAATACCCATCCACCAGATGGGATAACTTGGTAGTTTGTGACTGTCACAGTAACAATATTTACAAAAATACCCATCCACCAGATGGGATAACTTGGTAGTTTGTAAGTGACTGTCACAATAACAATATTGACAAAAATAACCATCCTCCAGATGGGATAACTTGGTAGTTTGTAAGTGACTGTCACAATAACAATATTTACAAAAATACCCTTCCACCATATGGGATAACTTGGTAGTTTGTAAGTGACTGTCACAATAACAATATTTGCAAAAATACCCATCCACCAGATGGGATAACTTGGTAGTTTGTAAGTGACTGTCACAATAACAATATTTACAAAAATACCCATCCACCAGATGGGATAACTTGGTAGTTTGTAAGTGACTGTCACAATAACAATATTTACAAAAATACCCATCCTCCAGATGGGATAACTTGGTAGTTTGTAAGTGACTGTCACAATAACAATATTTACCAAATTTCAGGATACACAAAATATCCATCTATGCCTTGGTACATGGTGCTGCCAGTCAATATCTTGATGGCTTCTTGGAATCCAACTCTCGAAAATGCGACGTAATACTGGCAGCTATAGTAGCGTCTAGCAATGGTTTACGTAACTTGGTAACAATCGTAGAAAAGAGGCATGATGTTGTGAACAACTGTACGTAATTGTTCACTTAGCGTTGAAAACAATTGTATGTAGAAACTACAAAGGGTAATTCAATTGTTCGCAGAAAGGGTAATAGTGTGGTGAATTAAAACAAAATAGAAGTGTCACAACTCCTTTGTGGGGTCATAGATGAACCCCTGAAAGTTTGGCGCCCGAGATGCAAAGCATCTAGGAGGAGTATCATAACATACAAACACACATACTCTAGCTGGATTATAATAAGATGTGTACTCACAGGTGTCAAGCACAAAGTCCTGCAGTGGAGGGTACATCTGGTCAACAATGTCCCCCCAGTCCTCCAGCACCATGGCAGCGAGCTCCTCCGGACTCTTGAAGTACTTGATGGGGAGTCCACGCTTAGCGATCTGTGCCTTCAGCTCACACATCTTGGCATGGCTGTAATCAGACTCCGACTCAAAGATTCTCAACTTCTCCCTCCGTTCATCATCAGAGAGCTCTGTGTAGAGACTATCGACGTGGTCTGGCTGGCGGAAGTAGAACCGACAGTACTCGTTGCGTCTGTCAAATGCAGCGTGGATCACTTCCAGTTCCGTGATGCTGCAATGTTGGTACTTCTCATCGAGCACCCAGTCATAGCCAGCTGATGACGCGATAACGAGGTTACGATCGAGCCAATGGCAGTTCGGATTTAGGTCGCCATAGTGCTTGGGCAAAGGGTCGTGTTCGACCGGACGATGGCAGCCATAACGCTCACCCAGGAGACAGATGAAGAACGGAGTGCATCGGTCGATGTAATCGAGGCATAGTTGGATGACTAAGCCAGAGTCAGTCTGCGAGTCATTGATGCCCCATCGCAGGTCTACGGGAGCGCAGTACGTGCCCCGCTCATGGCACTGGGCGTTGATTCGTGGGAAGACCTTCTTCACCAGAATATCGCGCTCAACCTGTGCACATATGTAACATAAAGTAGTGCCAGAATATATTTATGAAAAATACCAGGAAAATCTTACTTCAGGTCATAATTCAGATACACACAGATACAGCAGTGAATAGGATTTAACTGTGGGTTGAGGTGTAAACATCAAACAAAGATAATTAGTCAGGAATGTCAAATAAAATCAACACACACACATGTACATTTTTGACATCACAGAAACTGTTTCTGTTGTAACTAAAATAAATGCAAATATTTGCATCAGTTGTGATGCGAGCATGTGCATGCGCACACGTGTGTGTTTGTGTTGATTTTATTTGACATGCCTGACTAATTATCTTCATTTGAGATATATATATATATATATATATTACTTAATTTCTACTGACAAGTTATATATATATATATATATATATATATATATATATATAATATTACTTAATTTCTACTGACAACAGTTTGACTTTGTAGTTACCCCCATTCTATGGTGTCATAAACTTCCCAGTTACCCCCATGATATGCTGTCATTGACTTCCTAGTTACCCCCATTCTATGGTGTCGTAAACTTCCCAGTTACCCCCATGATATGCTGTCATTGACTTCCTAGTTACCTCCATTCTATGGTGTCATAAACTTCCAGTTGCCCCCATTACGTGCTTGATAAGCTACCATGTGGACCTGATAACTTTGGATAATAATCTTATTTAAAGAAAACCTTGTTAAATGCAAGTCATGCTGCACTGTACACTATATAACCAATAGCTACAAATGCAAACATATTTAGATACCGTAAAGTGCACCGTAGAAGAACATAATAATAATAATAATTACATAGTGCCCGATCAATCAAGAATGCTCTTGGGTGCCTTACGTACATGCAATCATACCGTACAACTATATTAAAAACAATACCAACAATAAACATTCTAAAATACAGTCCATGGAAACAATAAAAAAATTATTAGTCCTACCATAAATAATATATAATTTTGTTAATGTTCATAATATGTAATATTGAAATAATAATAAATGCACGCACAAATGTTCACATTAGCATAATAGAAGCTAATTCTTTTTTACTATGTGTGCAATAATTTGACATAACCAAAATTAAGATTCATTGTACAAAGAAAAAGAAGTCATTTCAATGCATTTAGAGCTACAATTATATATTATTAGTAACTGAACTTCTTCATTCTTCCCGTTACTGAAACAATCAATCAATCAATTGATTGACTGACTGATTGATTGATTGATTGATTGTGTATCTACAATAAACATGTAGATGCACAACTGAGACGCACAAGCTACGTGCATGCGTGGTACCATAAAGTATACGTTGCCATGGTGACTAACCTGTCTGTGTATACTTGCCACCTGTAGATCACATCTACTTGACTGCAAGCACACGCACATACCTGGAAATCCTGGAAGGTCGAACTGATGAACGGGAAGATAGGTTTCCTGTATTGAAACTGTCTCTTCACATAGCTGATGGAACGTTTCACCTTCGGCCCCATGATGGACGTCTCATTTAGAGGTGATCAAAAGTAGTCTACTACCAGCAAGTCATCGCAAATCGAACTTCTAGTTACATCTGAAATCAAAAGTGAGACACATCTCATAAATTGTGTACACACAGAAAGATGTACATATTTAGAATATATGCATAATATTATAAACATGTCTACACACATGAACACACACAGCTGATGCAAATATTTGCATTTATTTCAGTTACAACAGAAACAGTTTCTGTAACAACAAAAATGTACCTGTCACCTAAGCATTTATGTGGGTTTGGCAGAGAAAAGATATTCATAATTGTGGTAAAAAAAAACTGCTACTCTTTCACAAAATTGTTTCATATTTTCAGCTACTTTTTCCATAAACATTCCAACAGTGTGTACAAACACATGTGTACAAACCAACATGCACCGACAGAGTGCTTTTTCACATTATTTACTTTTAAAAAAATACATCCAACCCTAGGGGCAGAGGTACAATGATTCACACACGAGACATATTCTCTCCTCAAACAGCAGCTAATTGTCACATCTAAGTAGCACTATAAATCACCAAACGTTTTTACTCTTTTTGCAAGTTGAGCATCAGCGTATATCTATAGATATCTAGGCATAACGATCACTACGACACCATTCCTCCTTGAGAGGAATACGTGTCATACTGAGCATTAAACGCCCCATTTAGCCCATTTAAATAAAATAAAAAATACTCTACTGAATGGCTAGATAGGAATGTCAGCACATTTAGCTTTGTAAAAAGATGTGCACTCCAGCCATGTTATACATCATTAAACATGCTACTGAAATAGTCTGGTGCTAGCATAAAATTATATTTTATAAACTGTATTTATAGTTGGGTGTCCCAGTCCCTGGATTCAAAGGTCTACCACAAATGATGCGCTGATAGATGATACACAAATTTTCATTGCTGTGTCAGATGAAATGTATACATGCATAAAATATTGACTCCAACATTCACATTTATAATAAAATATGCACTCTGACCTCTCCCCCGATTCCCACATTAAACACAGACTTCCCCTGCAATCACAACGAATTAACCTAAACTGTTCACTCACTGTACAATGTTTGTGTAAACAATTATTACTAGTACAACGCCTTGTATCTCAGCATTACCTATACAGTGAATACAACCCTGATTTATTTGTTTTGAAGTTCCATTTCCACTGTAGATTTGTCAGATTAAGTTGATAATAATATTAATAATAAATAGGTAAATAGCATTTACATAAATATTTACATCAAACAGCAATATTATCTAAATTATCTTCTTCTTTTGTGAGAGTACTTTCAATAATGCTACAATTACTACTCTTTTTACTATTAGTAATTTGTAGTAGAAATATATCAACTTTAGGGAGGTACTTATGTAATTATTAAAAACATCAAGAGGTCCAACTCTTTTTAAGAAATGTTGATGGAATCTACTCCAGTATTATGTTTTCTAGGCTAATGCTAACCATTTGCCAATGGCTATAAATATTAAGTTTGGCTAAACAAAAATGGAATGCCAATTTGGCTGGGAAAAAGGAAATTAGCTAAGAAACACAAAAACAACAGCCGAATGGCTAGATGATAAAATATGCTAGAGTGAGCCAAGCCTTAGCATTGATTCCCAGTTATATATGACACAGTATCTGCAACGTTTACAACAAGACAACATTACTACATGGGAACATACATGTTGCCATAGCAACACAACTGGATGTTGCTGTGTGTGCCTGTTTTCCGTAGTGATAGGCACACACGTATATTTATAGTGCTCCAGACAACCGGATATGTAACCATATTGAGGGGTCTGAAGCCTCGAGCTGCTGCCTAGCATCGTACAACTCTGTAAGCTCAATCATGTTTATGTACAGTGTAGTCATGTGCCCATACAAATACACACCCATACAAATACACACCCATACAAATACACACCCATACAAATACACACCCATACAAATACACACCCATACAAATACACACCCATACAAATACACACCCATACAAATACACACACCCATACAAATACACACCCATACAAATACACACCCATACAAATACACACCCATACAAATACACACCCATACAAATACACACCCATACAAATACACACACATACAAATACACACCCATACAAATACACACACATACAAACACACACCCATACAAATACACACACATACAAAAACACACCCATACAAAAACACACCCATACAAATACACACACATACAAATACACACATACAAATACGCACGCACGCACGCACGCACGCACGCACGCACGCACGCACGCACGCACACACACACATGCATAAGAACAGACACGCATGCATGCACGCAGTCAGGCACACACAAATTTAGGTATATATATATATTATACATTTGGGCACCATAATTAATGTTAACATTATTCAGATTATAAACCAGTACTATGCTAGACAGTAATTCTAGAATATGACCATTATTTCGAGTTTGTCCTAAAGCCAGGTCACCCCCAGATACCCATTACAGAAATCTAGGTATATATATATATTATACATTTGGGCACCATAATTAATGTTAACATTATTCAGATTATAAACCAGTACTATGCTAGACAGTAATTCTAGAATATGACCATTCTTTCGAGTTTGTCCTAAAGCCAGGTCACCCCCAGATACCCATCTAAGAATATACACAAACTTTGTTCACATAAAACATCTAGCCAGTTACTTCATTCAGATAAGGCATGCCTAAATCAGAAAAGCAGCTATCTTGCTCAGTAAAAACACGTCATCCATAAAATAGCCACCATACCCCGAAAACAGCTGCCATCTATATGGAATCTTTTTTTCCAGAAACATTCATGTAATCTAAAAAACACCTATTGCATAGGTGATATATATAAGGTGTACTCTTCACAGAAATGTTTAGAGAACTACATTCCAGTACTTAAAGTTGCATCTTCAATTCAATTTTTTGCTCATCTCATTTCAAATTAATTTTGTGAAAATCAAAACCTACCTAGTATCCACTATGACATGCTAGCTCGTTTGTGCAACTTTTGTATGTAGTTTCTGTGAAATCATCAGACAAACCATTAAATTATTAAATTCTGCATGCAGAATTTATTGAAGTGAACATGGAAACGCTGACAATTCGCGAATTTCGCCCTTGGTGAAATTTCGTAACCTTGTCTCGTGACCCGTGAGAGGATGGAAGTCACGGCCCATAATCAGCCTTGACCCCACAAAGTGTTTACCATTTTGGATATCCACTATTCTGAGCCTTACCAGATATAATGATTAAAGTCAATTCTTTCGATGATTTGAAAAAAATATGCACTTTTTAATTAAACCGACTGCAGATGTTACTTAAACTATCCACACACTACATATTAAACTATCCACACATTACATATCAGGACATAAACGAACCGGATTCGTGATATGCTAAATCAGTTGAGGATGTCGTGCATAAATGTAATCAATTAATCATAATCACTAAAAGTGTACAACTTGCCAGACAGCTGTTGTACTGCTCCATTTTACTAATTACTGTAATAGGGAACAGGGAGATGGGGGATTAGATTTAATATAACCACTCACGGCTACTATCTCCGTTTAATTGTAAGCATGACCACACAGTGATGCCAATTTGCACACTGATTTATTATGACAAATACAAACTCAACATCTGGTAAAATACCTGGCTTATAAAATAGCCACAGCTAAGTAAAATTGTGCATATCTTAAGGCACCCAAAAGAGGGTGCTACTTGTACACGTGCTACCCGAGCATGTACCCTGACCAAGAGCCTTCCTCACAACCACCAACCTAAATCCCAGCTGGAAGAAGACCCCGATCCTGCTGTGTAACCTTTGTATACAGAGGGCCCCCCTTACATCATGTGATTATTGTTTTAATCTATGCAATACTCCTGGCCCTCTAGTAATAATTAAATACTATGTGGAGCCCTCTGGTGGCAAAAGATATATACACATCTATTCACCCTATAATACAGCTATAATATCTATAACATAGGATTTATTAATATATTGCTGATCTAAGATGAGCTAACATTAACATAACAACAAAACACATTTCTAATGACTGACTTGTGTGTGTAAGCTTTGAAGAGACCCCCCCCCCCCGGCCAGTACACAATGGTCAGTCAGGTGTTTGTATTGTATTAGGTCTTGTGACTCTATTCATAATTCAACTGCCAATATAAATGATGCAAATAAAGCCAGGGATAGAGCACCTGTCAATCAAGACAAACACTCAAACTCATCCTCACGGAAATGGGCTGCTGAAAACATCAGTGCCCCTCCCTGTCAGATATACCTACTGAAACATGGATCTGTCCGTTGCTGTATTAACCAATGAGAATATTAACATTTCTGAGGCCTCCATGTACAGGACCTTAACTGTAATGGTTGAGGACCAGTCATCGCTGGCTGGTCGCACTGGTAATGATAGTCTTGATAGGCAATTTCCAAGAATTGTCTTGTCACTGGAAAAAAGTCCGACCACAACAGCAAGTGAGATGAAGTATAAATCATTTGGTGCATTTCCAGACATTGTGAAAGATATATGCCAGGGGAAGTAAGTAACAACACAACAACTGGCTTGTGGGGGTGCTCAAACTGTGAATGTGGACCGTCTTCACTCCGATGCAATCAATCTGAACTCGGTGACATAACTTTTTACACATACATAAATTATTGAGATTAAATTCATATGGGAGAAAACATGTTTACCAACAAACCAGCCATATCACAACGGCTTGAGGATATCCGGACTGAGGCTATCCAAAATTAAAATTCACAACTTCATGGAAAACAATCATCAATATGACACTGTCAAGTTGTTGGAAAATACAAAGCTTTAACATATATATTTATTATAAGAGATAAATGTTTGTAAACATATTATGATGGTTATTACGGTATGTCCTACATATACACTGTGTCTTAACTCATAGCATTGTACCATCAATATGTTTTTTAATCTCGAATATCATCAACATTTTAAAGTATTAATTCATGGATCAGTATGCTTTGTTCGAATAGGTGTAATGTCACCAATTGTGAATGGCCCCCTGAGATACGTACAGATAAAAAGAGCTGCTGAAGACTGTGACAAGCAGTGATTCAGGATCATTGACATCCCACTGGAAATGACATCTTGATGGTGATACATGTACCTATTTTTGCTTGGGCAAAAAATTACAGTGTGTCTCTTTCATATCCGAGAGAGTGGGTTACCTATTATGTAGCGAAAGTATCATTTTGTGAAAACTCAACATTTATTATATTTATCTATCAAATAAAACAATGGAATAAAAAATGCAACTAGCCCTTTTATTTGTAGTTCCTTCCTTTGTATGCCATATATTTGCCATATATTTGCTAAATGAATGTGATTCAGATGGCCTTTTAAGATCTATAATTAAATTACTTGAATATATTCTACATTCTGCAATAATGAAATTTGACAAGCAGTGAAAGTGACGCAGTCATTAAAACAGTGCTCAGATAACAGGGTCAAAACATGAGTCAGGGAAACCCCCCAATAGACAAAACATGAGTCAGGGAAACCCCCCCCATAGACACTTGCTTGGTATGTGTGTAAGTAGATCTGAAGGTTCACACACACCCCCTCTCCCCACCCTCACATATAAACAGCAGTGATTGCCTATGTTTACATTGGAGCACCTAGCATTGACACAAGAACTAACTGAGCTAATCCGACAGCAGCTGGCTAATTACAATTTGACAATCAGCTTTGTTAGCCACAAGCCTTTGTATTTAAGGTGCACTGATGTCTAAGAGCACAAGCAGTGTAACATTTCCCCTGCTGTAAAGCCCATAGAACAGTAGCAGAGCCATTAGGGTCAGTAAGGACACTAGATCATAACAGGAGGTCAAATTAGGTCACTACCACAGAGTACATGATAGAACAGCATGCCCCATATAGAAACGCAACTATATCATTCAGACTACACAGACACACCACTTTGTGTGTGCACCATTTGATGTCAACAAGATATTACAAAATGTATAAAACAGAACCTTCTCACCCTTTGTTTTAGTTGCACCACAGCTGCAGCACTTAAGCAATAGGCATCTATCGGATACAGTACGGAGCATAAAGTTGATGGTGTCACGAACCCTAACATGTACTGCATATAGGAGTCCTACTTCGAGCTATGATGTTCTGCTTTCTTCCACAGACATTCACGGACACTATGCAGCACTACAATGTTCTGACCAAATACAGACAACGATTTCTTTGTGAGCTCAGGCAGACATACTAATAATTTCTTTGTTATAGTTCAGGCAAAGCACAATAATCTCTTCTTTGTTAGTTCACATGCAAAGGTAGACATTGATTGTTATCATTTTCAGCGGCAGACATGGACATTTATTATTTCTTAGTTCATGGCTAACTGCCGACATTAAATATTTGGCAATTTAGAAGCAAAAATAGACATCAATAGATGTGTAAGTTTAGCAACAACTACATAGAAACGTAGTCAGTCATTCCACTAATGCATAGTAACACTACCCACCTTATACGTCAATCAACGGAAGTTTACATGGTGCTCCCCTGTCTCACCAGGGTCCATTACTAATAAGCTCCAGCAGACCGTACACATCAAAATGACCCTCGTTCTGATTCAAGCAACTTATGACGACCCCACTCCTAGCTGTGTTCAGCGTTGCGTGGCAACAAACAATATCACTCGAGTCTGCGGAACGGGGATGGAAACTAAACACAAAGTCAACCTGCTGTGACCGTTGAATGGCTGATTTCTACGTTGGCAACCAAGCTGGTAGACATACTGCATGAACTGTCTAAACACTGTGTACAGTGCATATAGGTTCGAGCTGGAGAATATGTTGACAGTGCATCCAGAAACATCAGGCACAGACCGGCCACTAATGCACTGGTTAACACCAGACACCCGCTTGCGAGAAATCGATATCTTCCTGATTGTCCTGAACTTGGAGAAACAAAAAATAAGTTTCTTCCACCTACAGAAGAAATTTGAAGGACGTTTGAAGTATTGGCTGCAATGGACGGTGTATTGCTGAAATCAAGCAACATCATTTAAAATCAAACACTATTATATAGCTACAATACTTAATACATTCATGCATATTATATCTCACTTCTATCCTCTTGCACTGAAGGCATTGCGCAAGGCAAAAACAATCACATGCCACCTTCCTCTGTCCTGAGCCACAGCGGTCACTGACTCTATCATTTCAAGGTTTATGACATTTGCCTTGCTTAAAAAGGTTCTTCCAATTTTTCTTTTTCCAGTTCAGTTTCACGTAAATGCTGCTCTTAGTGCTAGTAGTCTTTCTGGTGGCATCCTCAGCACATGGCCCAAGTATGTCCACCTCTTCTCTCTGGTAGTTGGTGAGATATACTCCTGTTGATAATCTTCTCTTATGCCTTTGTTGGTTTTGTGTTCTCCCAATGTTCTCCTATTATCTTTTGGGGGCATTTGTTCTCTACAGAAGATATACAGGGAATCTCTAAAGAATGCACAATAGGCCTATATATTTTTGTTAGGTATTACTGTCGAGGGCCCGATTTCCGGGTAATATCCCACAGATTTTATTGTGTACTAAACATCAATCCACCACTGCTCAGTCAGTACATTCTTTATCACACCACTGTACTAAACACCCATCAACCACTGCTCATTTCTTTATCACACCACTGTACTAAATATCCACCCACCACTGCCCAATCAGTGCATTCTTTATCACACCACTGTACTAAATATCCACCCACCACTGCTCAATCAGTACATTCTTTATCACATCGCTCTACAAAACACCCACCCCTGCTCAGTCAGTACATTCTTTTTCACATCACTGTGCTAAACACCCACCCACCACTGCTCATTTCTTTATCATACCACTGTACTAAATATCCATCCACCACTGTTCAGTCAGTACATTCTTTATCACATCACTCTGCTAAACACCCACCCACCACTGCTCATTTCTTTATCATACCACTGTACTAAATATCCATCCACCACTGCTCAGTCAGTACATTCTTTATCACATCACTGTGCTAAACACCCACCCACCACTGCTCAGTCAGTACATTCTTTATCACATCACTCTGCTAAACACCCACCCACCACTGCTCATTTCTTTATCATACCACTGTACTAAATATCCATCCACCACTGCTCAGTCAGTACATTCTGTATCACATCACTGTGCTAAACACCCACCCACCACTGCTCATTTCTTTATCATACCACCGTACTAAATATCCATCCACCACTGCTCAGTCAGTACATTCTTTTTCACATCACTGTGCTAAACACCCACCCACCACTGCTCATTTCTTTATCATACCACTGTACTAAATATCCATCCACCACTGATCAGTCAGTACATTCTTTATCACATCACTGTGCTAAACACCCACCCACCACTGCTCATTTCTTTATCATACCACTGTACTAAATATCCATCCACCACTGCTCAGTCAGTACATTCTTTATCACACCACTGTACTAAACACCCATCAACCACTGCTCATTTCTTTATCACACCACTGTACTAAATATCCACCCACCACTGCCCAATCAGTACATTCTTTATCACACCACTGTACTAAATATCCACCCACCACTGCTCAATCAGTACATTCTTTATCACATCGCTCTACTAAACACCCACCCCTGCTCAGTCAGTACATTCTTTTTCACATCACTGTGCTAAACACCCACCCACCACTGCTCATTTCTTTATCATACCACTGTATTAAATATCCATCCACCACTGCTCAGTCAGTACATTCTTTATCACATCACTCTGCTAAACACCCACCCACCACTGCTCATTTCTTTATCATACCACTGTACTAAATATCCATCCACCACTGCTCAGTCAGTACATTCTTTATCACATCACTGTGCTAAACATCCATCTGCCACTGCTCAATCAGTACATTCTTTATCACATCACTATACTAAACACCCACCCACCACTGCTCATTTCTTTATCATACCACTGTACTAAATATCCATCCACCACTGCTCAACCAGTAAATTCTTTATCACACCACTGTACTAAACACCGACCCCTGCTCAATCAGTACATTCTTTATCACACTACTGTGCTAAACACTCATCCACCACTGCTCAGTTCTTTATCACACCACTGTACTAAATATCCATCCACCACTGCTCAGTCAGTACATTCTTTATCACACCACTGTACTAAACACCCATCCACCACTGCTCAATTCTTTATCACACCATTGTACTAAACATCCATCTGCCACTACTCACCCAGTAAGCTCTTCACCAAACCACTGTACTAAGGGGTCATTCATAATTGTCGGCATTTACATGTTCATACAAAGCTTACTAAAGGGGGGTACTAATCAGGGTTGAAAAAATCATGATTAAAAAAAAAAATTATGTTTTTTATTTAAATCAGCTTTTTTATATTTTTTTGAAATCTGGTATATAAACAATATATAGATGTTTATATTTAAAAACTCTTTCAAACGTGCTCTATTCAAATCGATTTGGGTACTTGTCTTAGCAGAGGGTACATGATTTTTGCTTATATAAAGTTATATAATTATAACATAGTTTGATTTACAACAGCAACAAAACTGTCATTTTAAAACACGTATAATAATATATTTTATTTGATATATCACCAGATCCAATTTTAAATTGTTCGTAGCACTCACTGGGACGAATTAACCCATTAGATAATGTCCACAAGGCCTCACCCCCGTAGTTGTATCGTAAGGTAAATAGATATATTTAGGCACTGGAGGGCATCACACATAATTTAATTACCCACTAGAGGGCACCCGGTATAAAAGGAGGGACACTGGAGGGAAGAGGTCTTCTTCCAGGTGGGTTTTAAGTCGATTAGCTGCAAGTATTTTTATAAGCTTAGCACATTTTATAATGTGCTAAGATTGTATTTGTTATAATAAAGAGATGTGTAAATTGGGATTGCTGCATGGTCTTGATTACTATTAAATGGAGACCTTAGCCGTAATCTGTTCGGAGTCTTCCCGTAGCGGCTAATTCCCGTTACGGCTACTTTATTTTCCTGTTATGGCTACTTTTTGGAGGAGCAATCAGACTAGTCCCAAACTAGTCCCGCCACAGCTACTTTTGGAATTAGCCAGTAATTAGCCAGCTGAGGAGGGGGAGCATTAATTTATTTGTATGTGGTTAAAAGCATAAATGGTTTTACCAAGATCCATATAACTGGCAGTATTGTACATGGCTTCTATGGAGTAGTGGTTATATAAGCTGAGATATTTTCAACATGAATCATTCTATGTTTAGTATCACTGAGAACACTGTATCTACGTAATACTATTGAAAATGGATGTGGTCAAATTTGTGACAAGCAAACATGGGAAGCATTCAGCCGTGTACAGAGGTTACAGGTTCCGGTGTAGGCATACTGGGCCAAATGTACAGAGGTTACAGGCTCCGGTGTAGGCATACTGGGCCAAATGTACAGAGGTTACAGGCTCCGGTGTAGGTGTACTGGGCCAAATGGCAACAAGTACTGGGTGTGTACCAGATATGACAATAAATGCAAGCTCCTTGAAGTTCACAAAACTTGTGGGTAAACATCACCCCAACGTCTTTGAGTTTGTGGAGGGGATGAGGAAGGAGCAGGCAGCAACAGAGCTGAAGCTTGCACAACATAATGCAGCCATACCACCACCACAGAAGATGAGGAAGTATCGGGTTGTGAACCAGCGTCTGGCTCAGTTCAAACAGGAGTATGTGATGGGGGAAAGATCTGTACTGAGTTTTCTGCTTGCAGATGGACACTTACTTAAATTAGAGTGACGTTCATTTGTGATTGATGACAGTTACTTGTTGACTTTAGAATGACATTCACTTGTGGTACATGACTTTCATGACTTCCGTTCAATGCATAATGTTGGGCATAATGAATGAAGTATCTTATACTGAGTACTCAGAGTACAATTAATGTATTCATGTCTTAATAAAACTGTAATGCATACACATCATGTATTTTTATGTTGTATACCATCTGAAATAATTGATTCTCCCTTGGCTCAAGAACAGAATCAAGGAAGTAGCTATAACGGGACTAGTTTCAATTTCTAATTAGTTGCTCCCACTACAGTAGCCATAACGGGGAAAAAATGTAGCCATAATGGGAAGTAGCCATAATGGGCCTAACGCATCTGTTTATATTAAATATAGTGCCCATCCCCTGTTGGCTGTGACATGGGAGCAATACAACAGTTGCATAATCTGTCTTGAAAAGGAAAGCATGCTGTGTGTGTGTGGCTCTAGTCCTGATAATTATTGTTTGCTGATAGGGTGGATTAGCAGCACCTGTCCATGGCTCTGATAGGGTGGATTAGCAGCACCTGTCCAGGGCTCTGATATGGTGGATTAGCAGCACCTGTCCAGGGCTCTGATAGGGTGGATTAACAGCACCTGTCCATGGGTCTGATAGTGTGGATTAGCAGCACTTGTACATGGCTCTGATCGCGTGGATTAGCAGCGCCTGTCCAGGGCTCTGCCTACTCTCAAGGTTCTCTAACCAGACTGCAAACTGGTACAGTATTAGTCTGTAGCCCAGACTGTCTCACTTGAGTCAACATACTGAATTGTTAACAACTAGCACAATCTCTAAGTGGACTCGGGTCTTCTGACTAGAAAAGATACTTCCTCTGGAAGACAAGTTTATGTGGATTCACTGCATTCAAAAGGGAATAGCTCAAACATACACAAAAGTTGACAAAACTTTGTTGATCTCGATGCTTGTAAACAATTATTTGTGTTAAATTCATATAAATCAGCTATTAAAAAAATGGGAAATAAAAAAATCTTTGATTTTTTGGAGTGATTTAAATCAATGATTTAAATGAAATGATTTAAATCAAACAACTCTGGTACTAATTTAAATAAATGTCACTATATGGAACTTCTATTGTTTATTCATGTGAAATGTTTATAAAAATAATAAAATTATCAGGATGTTTATTAGTGTACATGTCTTATACATGTCTTGTACTATTTCATAACATTGTTACATCAATACATTTAAAATTTTTAATCTGGAACATCATAAACTTTTTAAAGCACTAATTTGGGGAGAGGTGGTCTTCCAATTACTACACTTTGTAGGAAGTAAATGCTGACAATTGTGAATTGCCCTTAACCTAATAAGTGACAAACAAAGTCAGTAATTACTTATAGCTGGACCACCCACATCTAAGAAGCTCCTGTAGAAGTACAGCATCAGACTGACTAAATGTGATTGTGAACACCTCACTCATGAGCTGTCAACCAGAGCAACACACAACCTTATTGTCCTATAGGGGTTATCTGTCCTATGCTAGCCCACAAATGGGCCCTGTGGAGTACAGTGTACAGAGTACTGAGAGCACAAGACCAATTTTCATTGTTGGTTACGCTTCTACAAACTTAAAAAAACTATGTTAATTATTGTTTTCCTTGTTTGCATGCATGTACATAGTAGCGTAGGTAGGTCTACCATGCCTGCCATCTGTCTATATAAGCAAGGATTCTACACATGCCTCTTACCCCTGGTAAGTGCAACAAGTTGACAACATCTTCTGCAATCAGTAGTGATGATAGACTACAACCATGCAGTCAGTTTCAAGGATAAGTCAAAAAACCAACTGCACATGATGCCACATCCCTGGTACTTAGACAGACTGTAAATTGTCTATAGTGCAACCAAGACTTACAACAAGTACATAACCAGTTCCAAGAACACGTCTAAGTGTGTATGCCACCACATGGCTAGAGTAACATGACCTAGCTATAGCTGTTGCTAACAAACAATTATCCAGACATCCCATTCATTTAGGGGTCATGGCATAAGTTTGCAAAGTCAAAAAAACATTTTGTGTTTAGAATTGGTTCAGACCACAAGTCCTCCAATATGGGATGTAGGGCATAAAATAACACTCACATTGCCAATCAATACTCACAGCCAATAGCTGCTGGCCTTCTGTCCATATAATACATAGATCAATTAAAACGGCTTCTTCGACTGATTTAGTCTAGTGCAAATCTGGTTCATTGGTGTCCAAATATGTAGTGTGTGAATAGTTCATGTAACATCTGCGGTCGATTTAATAAAAGATCTGGTAAGGATCAAAATAGTGGATATCCAAAATGGTAAACACTGTGTGGGTCAATGTTGACCATGGACGTGATTTCCATCCTCTTTGATCACATGACAAAGTTAAAAAATTTCACCAAGGAAGAAAATTGTGATTTTTTAGCATTTCGATTTTCACTTCCGTTAATGCTTGAACAATCATCAACTAATTTAATACTTTCTCTGATGATTTCACAAAAACTACATATAAAAATTGCACAAATGAACTTGCATGTTGCAGTGGACACTAGGTAGGTTTGGTTTGTCGCAAAATTAATTTGAAATAAGACTAACAAAAAAATTTAATTGCTTAAGCACCTAAAAGCGCAGTGGCACATCTAAAATTTTGCAGAGGGGAGGCTAAGCTTAATCACACATGCTACCATGTAACGGTGCAACAGAAAAAAAATGTCCCCCTAAATACGGCACTGATCAAGGGCATGCAACAATGAATATAAACCATAACACTAGGTTTCTATATTTACTAATCAAATTATTCAAACATTAAAATAAAATATATTAAAACAAAAACCACACAGAATCACAATAAATGCCAACAAACAGATTCACCTGATGTGACATGACTACCAAGACTCCAGGCTACCTGGTTCTGATATCTACAACAGCATCAATAACCATTTCATTAATTATGTGACGTGACTGCTGTTGGTATTTATTTGTCCCACAAAATGTGGTGACGTCCAAACCATCACCCACCTATATGCAAAGCTTTAGGGTTTTTGACTTTGAGAACTTATGGGACAACCCCGTACATAACTTGACTGAAGAGCAATGTCTATGAATCCACGATGATGGACAACAAACAAAAATCAACAAAATCAATAAAGGTGCCCAAAGTGAGCATGTTATGAGAAGGAACATGTCAATTAGTGTTCATTTAATTATAAACTCCTTGTTGAGTATATTGATTTAATCTCCCCACATGCCGAATGCTAGTAATTATGGTGGTTACTCCACATGGCTCCACCCACCATGTCTCATGGCTCCACCCACCACATCACAAGGCTCCACCCACCACATCACAAGGCTCCACCCACCACATCGCAAGGCTCCACCCACCACATCACAAGGCTCCACCCACCACGTCACAAGGCTCCACCCACCACATCACATGGCTATGAACTTCAATAAACAGTCATTTTCATTTTGCATTCAACACATAGTATTTGTATGACTCATTCATTCATCAGCGTTAATATATCCAGTTCATTGTATAAACTGTATCACTGCTGATAGCAAAGAAGTAGGACAGCTCAGAGGACACTGCAGTGAGATTATTTCACCAAACCTACATTTGTTTAACACTTCAACTGATTAGTCATATATATATATATTTGTTTTGTTTGCTATTTCCTCTAATTAGAACCATAGGCTTATTTTGGTTATTGCATTTCACAAGCAGGATGTGCCCTCATCAGGGCTGGGGTCAATTCCTTTCAATCAATTCCAATTCCGCTCCAATTCCTTTTCATTCAATTCCAATTCCTTTTTCCCCCAATTCTTTTTTGTAATTCCAATTCCTTTCAAAATCTTTCAATTCCAATTCCTGCTCCCGCTCCAATTCCACATAACGACAAAAGTCAACAATGAAAGATTAATGTGCATGTAGCATGTCATTATTCTTTACATAATCATTATGACTATCATACATGTGTAATGTACATTCATACATGGTAATTAAGTTACATAGAAATGAGCAATCCACAAAAATTATTTAAGAGTCATTTTATTGAAGTAAAACACTGTACCCAGCCCCATTACATTTACAGCATATCATTTATAACAAAAACTATAATTCTAAACTAGTCTCTAATTCTAGCATCACAAATTAACTACTGAGCACTATGACTGTTGCACACTGTTCTGGTGATGCATGTTAGGCAACACATATTTATACTGGCAAGTGGGAAACCATTTTCACACATTTGGCTACATTTGCCAATAAGTGTCTTTTCATGGGTGTAAAAGGGCTAACTTCCCAGGTCTGTAAACAGTTGAAAATAACTTTGATGTTTCTATTAAAGCCAGTCTGGAACCCTTCATTAACCTGCTGGCAAGTGGCAACATAAAGAAATCATAAGATACTGGCATGAATGACAGGATTTCAGTTTTCAGATCCTCAATGCATGAGTTGATAGCATTATTATACACATAGCCGCCTACAACAGGCTAGAAAAATATTGGTTGATGTCACAAAAAAATCAGATGCTCAATTCCTTTCCATTCAATTCCTTTTGTTCAAAATTTTTCAATTCCAATTCCTCTCTTTCAAAATCTTTCAATTCCAATTCCGCTCCAATTCCAGATTTGGACTTGAATTGATTAATTCCAATTCCTTTAGAATTGACCCCAGCCCTGGCCCTCATTGTTCATTGTTCTTTTTGTTCATCAAATACCTATTTAATTTCATGCCATTGAAACAGCCCTTGAAAGGCACAGGAATGCATGGAATGTGCTAGGTAAATGACACATCTAATAGTAATAATTCTCTATGCTATAAACAGACAGTGAAACAGCATCTGAGCCAGGTATTTGAGAATAGTCAATACTGGTGAATTCCTGTGGTAAAACATGGCCCTAAGCAACAAGGATAGCTGCCATATTCAACATCACCAAGAACCAACTAAATACTGAAACTCACAGTGTTGTCTGTGTTGTATGGTATATACTTCCATATTCATACACCCATTCATGCACATATAGATAATTAGATATACATACATAAAACTGAGTTGTATCCAATACTAGATAGGTTTGATTTTTCGCTGAATGTGAAATTAGATGATAAAAATGTTAATTATGAAGGGACATTGAAACTGTACAGTCAAACCTGCTCATGCGACCACCTGTATTAAGAGACCACTTTTCGACCATCCATTGAGCGGTCGCTTACAATGTAGGTTTGACTTATGAATTACAAGGCCAAATAAAAAAATCTTGTTTCTCATCAGAATTTTTTTCTAAAAGTAAATGACTGATGACGTTTTTAGTATCTAAAGTAATTATACTCCAAACTTAGGCTAATGCTGATCGATGGAGGTGTTAGTGACCATCAAAGGGGTTATTCTCAATCATCAACAACTTAAGAAGTGTACCAAGTATAGCGTAGTCATGATAGAAATAGCCAATAGACTAACAGTCATAGCTACATAATAAATAAAGGCAATCAATGCCTAAAACCAGGCCTCGGCATTAACACTGGCCCGGTGCCTTTTTGGGGCTGTCGGGTCAGTTTTCATATTTTACTGCCTCGGTGGGCCACCATAGTTTCCGAACGTTTTTATTCGATTGGCCACAGCCACAGGTCATTGTTTCAATCGCTTGCCATCCACCCGATGCTACAATTAAACAAAATCTCATCTGACATTGTGTTGTCACTTCGTATAGTTGCCATCTTGTTTTCATATATCACAAATATATCATGGTGTCGGTTGTTACCAGTATATCACAGCATTTTCTTCTGCGTTTACATACCGACTATCACGATATGACTTCGACATACCGATTTCATGTAAATTGACTGGTTCATGGACTGTCTGCTAGGTGTCATGACAGCACCTAACATACATTCCAGGACCCACTAGGCCTACGGCACAGATAGCAAAGTTTACTGTAACTTTGTACTTCAGTCCAAACGTTTATAGTCGAAAGAAATAAAACCCAATTGTAACGAGTACAGTCATAGTCATATACAGTGTCAGGCCCGGTTCGCACATCATATTTTCGAGTATAACTAACTGCAACTCGATATGGATTGTCAACAATGCTGACAGTTTGACATGTAATGCAATGTATTGCAAACATTGTTTTTAATCAATTTTAAAAAGAATTTTGCGCCAGTATTGCCAGTAACTTTTAAAATCTACTGGCCCGACGGGCCAATGCCAATTAATGCCATGGCAATGGCCAATGCCATTGGCAATGGGTACAAAAGATCAATTTCAAGGCCTAAAAATTGTAAGAAAATAAAGCATTTCAGCGTTCAATTTCTTTAACGAGTATGATAGGTGTCTATAACTCCATTCTTAAATCGACAATACACGTTGGGTCGGCTAACATTAACAGTAGAAGTGTAAATGTAATGCATTGTTTTAACTTTTATGCAGCGCCAGTGCAGTGGTTATGACACTGACAGTCCGTGTCAACAATAACTAGGTCCAAGGGCTGGCTCCAAACGGGTCAAATCAACGTCAAGACAAACTGCTTTCAAGAAAGAACAACGAAGCTTACCGCAGCTGGAAAAGTTCAGCAATAACGCTTCTTGTTTCGCCGGTTCTTCTGTTCACGTTTGCATGTTCAGCTTGAGCATCAACCTCGTGTCTGGCAACGGGTAATATGCGTGAGTCATCGCCAAGAATAACAACATACTGCAAGGCGGAAATGCTCTTCGCTGACCGGAAGGGTGTCTCACGACCCATTTAGGTGCCCGGCAATGTGTATTGTTAACCTAATTACATAGCCAACTTTCGGAGCTGGTCAACCAACCAACGTGGGCCACGCTGGGGAAGAGAGGCTCTTACTTGGGCTAATTTCATTGGCCAACGTGCTTTTCGTGTGGCGTCTTGATTGGTTAATAAGGACACATGTGGGGAATCCCTTTAAGCCTGTTTCGTATAACTTCTGGCAGGTTCTTCGTTAGTGGTGGCGGTGAGGAAGTTAACTGGTTTTTGACGAAACATTTCGACGTCCCAGCCCTTATGGCTCGACGACATATATTCCTGGGATTTGTCGTGTTGTTGCTGTTAGCAGGTAGGTTAAAAATTTGGAGCAGTTGCAAGAAATTAAACATGAAAAATGCACCAAAATGTCACCCGCTGAGCGCCGCTTGCATCTCAAAATAGACTGGTCGGGCCTCGCGATTTTATGCATGCACACGGCATCGTTTTGCGTCACTGCTAATCCGTACTTGGGAGAACCAAATATGGCCTTTCTTCTTCTGGCAAGCAGTACTAATTTCTAGGAAGTTTTAATATGAAATTTGACGTTGGATGTGATGTCCGATTTACTCGCGTTCAAATTGATGCGAGATGCGAAAAGCAGCAACGCAATCGATAGAACTTTCGGGTATAATCAGACACTGCACAGTCCTCCCTAACCGCTAACGCGATTAACTAACACGTCAGGTGTTATCTTTTGGACTAAGGGCACGCTGTTGGCACTGTATAGATGGCAGGATTTGTAAATGGTGATATGATATGATACATAACGCCGTTAGACCCCCATATTTCGACTCCAGTGGCAGTGCGAAATAGCTACACCTTTTCTAAACTAGCTATGCTGGACCATTTTGTTATTGCAATGTATTATACATTATTGGAAAGATATATTATTAAGCTATATCATGGACATGGTATCAGTTGTATGGCAGTATGTTAATTAGTTTTCATGTTAGAACACTTTAAAAGACACCCCCGTCAACGTTTTCAAAACGCGTTTTTCTATTTAGATAAAAAAGCATACCTGGCCTAAAATAGACTAAAATTTATTTTAATGTACCTTTTCTGCATATACTGGACCTACTACGTTTTGTCAACCTATTGGTGGTCAACATACAACTGTAGCTTCATTATTTTGCCTGCAACAGAGTTGCAAACATTGAACATTTGGCCACATTATACAGTGTTATTGACTTAAATATGATACATTATATGCACTGAATAATGACTTGTTCATGTGCTATACACACATGTTTGTTGTCTGTTCTGTTGTTAATAACTAGCCTCTGCGGGTACACATTTTGGTCAACTTGCCGATCACAGCACTACTAGCGCCACTTAACGAGCTCTGGCATTGCTATCTAAACTCTCACAGCATGGTTTATTACTTTTCCTTGTGTAGGGTTGGTTTTCCTTGTGTGCGAGGGGGGTAATGGTGAGCAGCGAAGTGCACCTAAGGGGGTTGGGGGCATGCTGTCCCATAATTTTTTTAGATGCATTAACATAAATTTGGGGGGGACATACAACTCAAGGTGCACTCCCCTTTGAAAGTCATTTTACCAAAGGGGAAACGCTTAAACCCCTCAATACATTGTTATGTTATAGTTGATTGAATACCAAGTATGCATACACCTGCTATAATTATTAGGGCAGTTTGTTTGTTGTTTTTTTTGCAAAATGGAATATTGTCACACATAAGTGTTCGCGCCTGTCCGTAGCCCTGAGATACACCGAGCTGGCATTGGGCCCCATAAGTTGTCCCATAAGCACCAACGTTGTGTAAGTTGTGTACACATTTAGTCAGATGTGTGAACCATTTCTAAACTTCTTTTTCACATTTTTGTAGCATTTGTAACAGCCGACGATGCAACAGAAGACGGTAAACCAACAGTAGATGAGGACATAGGAAAGAGTAGAGAGGGTTCACGGACAGATGATGAAGCAGTACAAAGGTGGGTTCTTTTTTTACATTGCAGGGATAGATTTTAGGCTAAAATTATTGGGGGCCTGCCATAAAAACTGGGGGTTGAAACATATTGCATGAAAAAAGCCATAGTATGTTATTGAATTGTTTGTACTTATTCAGCTGCTTCCCATTTAAAACTTGTCTCCACCTACCATATACTTTAGGTAAATCAAAAGTGTATTCTTGAATGAAAAACCCCTGGAGTTTACCATTTCTAAAGTCTAAAAATTGGCTCTGAATTTTTTTCTGAAGAATCAGCTAAGCTCCCGGACCCCTGCTAAATTTTAAACCTTGATTGTTATGAATTGGTTGCTGCAGTTATTATGTTAATTAATTACTCTTCAAGGGAAACTTTATGGCTTGCATCCTGAAAATGGGTTTTCCATTCCTGTGTATTATTCGCACCAAATTTTTTTATTATTCATACATGTGATGTATATTTCAAGGGATCTTAATTGGCTGCTTTGATATTTCAGGGAGGAGGAAGCAATAAAAATAGACGGCCTAAACGTGGCTCAAATGAAAGAGCTGCGAGACAAGGCCGAAAAACATGAATTCCAAACTGAAGTAGATCGTATGATGAAACTCATCATCAACTCTCTATACCAAAACAAGGAGGTTAGTTAACATTTATCGCTCACAAATTCACATTTCTCTGGAAAAAGTTTCAACTGCTCACAGACGACATCCACCTGGGTCTGTTAGCATTTGACCTCGAACAGAGAGAATATTTTGTGCCAGGGCTGATTGTGTGAGCAGTAAAACGTGATCCATGGATTTGAGTTGGCAATGAAGTCTGTTTAGCTTTCACTAAGATTCTTGTCTTTAAAACGCGACTTTCATTTTGCTTGTTAAACTAATGAACTGTGAAATTGCAATACAAAATATTTCCCATGTAAAACTGACAAGTGTGATTGGAATGCAAAATTTTAAAATCATAATCTGTTGTAAAAAAATGGTTTTGCGTATAACATTCATCTGCGCTCCATTCCTTTTATGACCAGTTCTGTCTGGCCGAATGCCCCACATCAGTCTTGACATTGAGAAATGTTCCGTGGTTTGATGGCACCGTAGTGCATGACCAAGTGGTTGTAAAGTACACACAGGGATATGATTCGCGGTTCCTTGGCATGACGGTGCATGAGCACAAGACATGGTCTGCATCAGAAACCACTGTATGACGTGCACCGTCAAAATGTGTACTAGTTTGTCTTCTTCACTGTATGTTTAGCACTGTGCTGTGCAGCTTAACCTTGATGCTAGGTTTAGCATTGTGCCAGGACTCTCTGGTCTGGTTAGCCCTGAAGCCCTACTGACTTCAGGCTCCTCTGACGTACATTGTATGTTCACACTAAGCACAGCAGTCACTGCAGCTGGTTGACCAAAAATAAAGTGTTCAATCGTACTGTCAGTACCTAGAAATTCCTGCAGGAAAATAGCCCTTTGTGCCACTGTACTAAAGTCAAGGCTTGGGCAATGGACTGGAATTCATCAATCACTTCCAGAACATGAATTGGAATGGAAAAATTTTGGTGAAAAAGAATAGATATTGAACATAATGTTTCAATTACTTTGATTTAATATTAGTTACATATATTTAAACATTCAAGGTTTATCATTGGTCATAAAAAGTCATCCCCCAGGCATTACGCCTTAGGAAGCCATGAAGGCTTATATGGCCAGTGCTTAAACCTGGTTTCTGTAGTGCGAAGCAACTTAGAGTGCAGTTATACTGACTCTCCTGGACGGGACACTAGTCCATCGCAGGTACCTTCCAAACAGTGTTCGTACTCATTTGCAGCTGAGTAGACTGAGGCAAAGTAGGGTAAACGAAATTGCCTAAGCTTCGAAAACGAACCATGCCCAGTGTGGGTCTTGAACTCACAACCCTCGAATTTAGAGTCCCAACACCTTTAACCACTAGGCCACGGCTGCCCCCCATACATTGGTCATACAGTTAAAGAAATATCAGTTGCCACTGCACAAAGGTGATGTTTTTAAGGTTCAGCTCATTCAGACAGAGTGGGATTTCATGTGGGCAGTTTGCACCAAGGTCTAGCATAGTATGTTTACATTGAATTAGTAAAAAGGGTGATTATATAGAAACTAAGTTTTGTGCCAGACTCTGAGGAAGTCATTTAAGGACACCTGACATTATTTTCGTAGATGCACTACCCAGTAGTATGGTTGATTGTCGGTATCACATTCCTGCATTGGAACGTTAACTGGTCAGCTACAAATTAGGAGATTGAACAGTGGCATTATCTGTGAAAGATGCCAGAAAAACAAACACGTAGACTTAAGGAGGTAACAAGAAAGGTATGATATCGGAATTGATCAATAGGTATTGTAAGGACTTGGTATTGATTCAATTAATTTAACCTCAGACCTGAATAAAGTGTCTTTGTAATATGAATGATGATGTAATCCGTCATGTTTTATTTTGTCATGTTGCAGATTTTCCTCAGGGAATTGATCTCAAATGCATCAGATGCCCTTGACAAGATCCGATTTTTATCGTTAACGGATAAAAATGCTATGTCTGCTACAGAGGAAATGTCCATCAAAATCAAAGTAAGTATGCATTGGTTTGTCAGTGTATAGTGGTGTAGCACTGGCTGTGCGATGCTGATCATTTATGTCAGGCACCATTCAATAATGTCTGGTTTTACTTTGTTTATCTGTGTGGCTAACCTAACTTAGTTAGGAGAGGGCATTTTCTTATATCTGTAACATTGGTTGCGAAGTTATCAGCTCTCCAAAACGATTACAACTGCTCAAGATCAAAACTTAGTACATGATCATATCATAGTAGTTTCATCTGGAGGCAATTTCAGTAAGAATGGTTGATATTTATATGTGGGAGAGAATTGCCTCAGAGATTACTGATAAAAGTAGCATGATATTTATATGTGGGAGATAACCACCATTGCCTCAGTGATTACTGATAAAAGTAGCATGATATTAATGTGATATCACACTAACAATGAGAGGTAATGGTGTCTCCACTTGCTGTATTAGTTTAGGAATTGGTTACTTACCTAGTTTTTTGTCAAGCTGATGTAACTTGGTATTGATTCGTTTTTAGTGTTAATGAACATTGGTATATGACTTGACTGTAATTCAGAAGAATATGTTGGCCTTTTGATGGGGCACCGTCTTGCATGGTACGAGGCCAACCTGGTCAGTAAGTTTTTTACATAACCACATAAACTGAAGTATAAATTTGAATATTTTATTTTCTGAAAATATATAATAATTAAACTCCTTTCCATAGGCTGACAAGGATAATCACGTACTTCATGTAACGGACACTGGTATTGGCATGACCAAAGAAGACCTGATCAAGCATCTAGGAACTATTGCTAAATCGGGAACAAGTGACTTCTTATCAAAAGCCAGTGAATCGACGCAGCAAGACATGGGTGATCTCATTGGACAGTTTGGCGTTGGTTTCTACTCAACATTCTTGGGTAAGCTGCGTAATTATTTCTATGTAACATGATTGTTTTGTTGGTGTAGAAAGCAGTTATGTAAAGCTTGACAATCGTAACATACATTGTGTTGATATTAAGGCCACACACGGCAGGTGAAATTGCGTATTTAAAAAAAATATGCTCAAAATGTGTTTCGTCCTTTTTCCGATAGCTTTGTATGTTAATTATCAATAAAGTTAATTTTTATAATGATCACGTACCTCTAAATCACTTTTATTCATGAATAAAGTGTACCCCTATCAAGTAATGATCCAGTTTTTATTCATCTCCTTATTTGGTATTCGGCATCATGCTAAGTCACCGTCGGGACGCTCCACTGTACTTGCGACCCGCGTTGACCCGGATATTTCCATATATGACGCGTGATCTCCCACAATGCACGATGTTGCTATTTCCGAGTGTACACAACAATAGCGTCTAACGAAAGTAATCATCGAGTCAGAACGAATAAGTTTTCCACAAAGCATGCTTTTGGGCAGAGAAAGAAAGGGAGAACGCAGCAACTGCGGGATGCATGTGCAAATAGGACATTTTCGACGGCGAAACAGCCGGATACGACAGAAATGCAACCGTGCGTTGTCACTGCAGACGACGAGTTAGCAACACCGCGGACGCCGGCAACGGTTCCCGGGACCGACGGCAGAGTTGGGAGTAGAACAGTTGCACAGGTCAAGCGCCGAGGAGGAAGAAGGGCCAGCATACAAGGCTGGCGGATTTGACTGAATGTTGTGGAACCTTGGTTGTCTTGTGGACTCTGTTACTGTCTAGTTGTTTCTTAGTTGTTCCTGAGGTTAACAAATTTAGTTAATATTTTTGTTATGTATATAGGCTTTATAGCTTATAGGTGACCTGAGAAAAATTTACACATTTAGAAACAGCATTCTATTTGTTGAATCAATCCTGATTGATGTTATCAAATACATGACACTTCAACTTCTTCAACACCTTCAAGTCGTACATCAACTCATTATTTGAGTAAATACACAACCCTATCAAATACCTACCAAAGAAATTTGCTAAAATCAAGTACTCAAATCAACAGAAGTTGTAGAAAACTGCTAATAAAGGAGCTTATACAGGCCAGATGGCCTCCTGCCCCATCAACCATACTGGTAAGAATACTGATAAGAAACTCCTGTTGTATATTAATAATGACACACAAACATTCTAAAATGGCGGCCATTTTGTTTGGTTCATATATCTCATTTGCAGGAAGCATATCTCTGGAAGTACTTATGCCAGCAACATAATGTTTACATTGTTATATTCAGTATAATAATTTCTATAAGCATGCCAAAGGAAATATCTATGTGACACATAGTTGGAAGTATTGATGGTAAACAAATCTTTGACGGCCGTTTTCTCAAAAACGTGTTTTCTGCATTTGGAAAAAGGATATCTCTGTGAGTAATTATGCTATCCAAATAAGGTTTTGAATGTTGCATTCAGCATACTTTACTCTGTAAAATGACCAGAGACATTATAAATTCATCAATAGTTTGAAAGATAAACACATATTTGTTGCCAAAAATTAAGTTTTTTTTTCACACTTTACCAAAAAAATATTTCAAAAATAAAAACACAACATTTTAACAAATGCTCTGGTCATTGTATAGTAGAATGTGTGCTGAACATGGATTTGCAAGAATTATAATCATGTGTTCAATAAAGAATGATAGTGTTTCCAAATTTGCCAATATTTGCTCAAAACGGCAGACATTTTGTTTGTCAGTCAGATCCCCTCATTTCCATGGTAACGCCGCCAAAAATTTCCTATTTGCACGTGTATACCACAGTTGCTGCACTCTCCCTTTCTTTTTTCTGCCCATGCTTTGTGGAAAACTTATTTATTCTGACTATGATTACTTTCGTTAGACGCCATTGTTGTTTATACTCGGAAATAGCAACATCGTGCATTGTGGGAGATCACGCGTCATATGCAAATGTCTGTGCCGTGTATGGAAATATCCGGGTCAACGCGGGTCGCAAGTACAGCGGAGCATCCCGACGGTGACGTAGCATGATGCCGAATACCAAATAAGGAGATAGTCGGTAGAATACTGCTTGCATATATGACGTTGTCCAGCAAATACGGGTCAAAGAGCGGGGATGCCGTCTAGACAGGCGGTTAGAGAACGGAAAGGGGAATCTATCCGTACCAAACAAGATGGCGTACAGTGAATTTACGGCAGTGTTGCTAAGGTCTAAACATCGCATATTTTCGAACTTTTGAGAATCAAAACGGGATTATTACTTGATAGGGGTACACTTTGTTCACGAATAAAAGTGATTTAGAGGTATGTGATCGTTATAAAAATTAACTATTGATAACTGACATACAAAGCTATCGGAAAAAGGAGAAAACACATTTTGAGCATATTTTTTTCAAAATACGTAATTTCACCTGCCGTGTGTGGCCTTAATTATTAGTATATCTGGGTTTGTCTGTTGTCAAGCTCTGTGGCTGGGTGTGTTGTGTTGTCTCCTCTATGTCCGGCGAAGAGTTTGCTCTTGAAAAAGTATGAAGAAATTGTGATTTCACATTCGAAGGTTTTGGAGCACTTCTGTGTTTCATCCTATAAATATATATGGAATGGAGTATAAATGGAAACCTGTACGTGATATTGGAATATCTTGAGAATCCAACATCAAAGCAAATGGTAGCTGAAATCTGCTAATTTAGTGCAGATTTAAAATATGAAATGTCACCCATTCAGAAATGTCGCCCCAGTTGGTGTTTATCGTGTTTTGCCCTGAAACCCTTCATTTGCATTCTATGAATTGATCACATAGTCCTGTGTACGTGACTTGTGTAGGTAGGAGCGAGCCTGGCTGTGGTATATCTAGGTAGAGCCATGTTGAACACAGCTGCCCTGTGTGCCAGGTGCCTAGTCTTGTGTGGAGCTCAAATGAGCCATATGCCATGCCCTGTCTATTGCCATAAATAACTCGCCTTCACTGCTGCTGGCATACCCTTTGGCATGTGAATACTGGCTCACAAATTGGACACTTGTTATTGGTCTTGATGCATACATGTTGGGTTTGTTTGAGTGTATCTGTTGTAGCTAATAACAAATACTTGATGGATGTGGGAGGAATTACATTACGTCATTCATTAGAATACATACATATTTGTGGCAAGAGCTAGCATGTAGGCGAGTAGGTATGGTTTAGACTGGCGGATATGGTCCACGCAGTTTTCTGGCTCTTCCTGTCTATATATATATATAATTGCAGGCATGCTCAAAGATTAGACAGGTAACCAGAACTGACTTATTGCGTAGTTGACTAACACATCTGCACAATCCCGTTTCACACTGCTTGGCTGCATTGAAGGCAGATGGAGATGGAGCAGTGGTAAATAATGTTCTGTCTCGCAGTGCATGTAATTGTAATCTAGCCTTGGATGTAGTTTTTACTGCTACGTCAATGGCTGTATGCATTTGTGCTGCTGACAACTCAGACCCACTTCAAGCCCTCTAGTAATAGCAGCAGTGATTGGCTGTTGGAAGCTGTGAGGGTGTGGATAGGTCCTTGTTTGGTTTGCTTGCTCCAACACAGATGTTAGACATTATTCATTAATTGATTGGGACCTGGATGGTGTTATGTTTACTTACAGCTGGAACATGATGTAACACAACAGTGGCATTGCTAATAGACATATGCAGCTTAGCAGATGATGTTCAGTTTCACGACCTATTGTTTCCAGTGGCCGACCGCGTCGTCGTTACATCAAAACATAACGATGATGATCAGCACATCTGGGAATCGGATGCCAAGACATTCTCTGTTGCCAAGGACCCACGCGGGAACACCCTACTCCGGGGAACAACAATCAGGTGGGCAGTTAGGAGAGATAGCCAGCAGGGGAAATCTTGTATGGAATATTTCCTCGGACAATTTATAAATACATGCACTCGTCCAGCTTCAACGGATAAACATTATTTAGTACAAATATAAATCTTTGCATATATAAAGAACACTTTTTGTGCCCATATCAGAAACCAAGCTCAAAGGTGCATCAAAATAAAAGGGTTAGTCAGTATCAAAATCGGTAACCAATAAAGTTGTCAGCAGATGGATGGACGGACATGCTAGGGAGATTGTGTAATGTTTTCTACTGGCCTAACACTAACGGGGAGTGAATTCTAAAGACAATGTAGCCACCAAGAAACCCTAAGATCCAATTTTAGTTTCAACTGTAGGAACAAAAAGTAGACCGGAGCTAGATGACTGACGCAGTCTAGACTTCCTTGCAGGAGTGAGCCGTCGACTTCCTTGTTTGCTTTTATATATTGACCTATTGTTGTGTTCTCTACATCTGAATGTAGAATGTTTGCATTTGTAGTTTGCACTTGAAGGAGGAGGCCCACGACTTCCTCGAACAGAATACTATTCGTGACCTGGTCAAGAAGTACAGCCAGTTTATCAACTTTGACATCTTCCTGTGGGACAGCAAGGTACTTCATGCAACAATAGATTAACATTATTAACAACAATCGTTGTATTTTGGAAAAGATTATTTTATTTCTGAATAAAAAACACCCCTTTTGGACATGTGTTTTTTCTTGTGATATGCAGTACTGTGCACTACATAGCAACATTTTATTTGGAGCCTGAAAATGTTGTGATTTTAAAAGCAATTTTTATTGTTTTGAAATTATTTGGATGTGCTTTGGAAAAAACACTGCTGCCTCAGTGATTAGTGACAAAAGTAGCATGATGTTAATATGATATCACACTAACAATGAATGTTCAGCTCCTATTCAATCATTTAGCCATTGTTAAATTGGTTAGTTTTGTATTGCTCTTACACAGTATTAGGAATTGTTTTTGCTGATGTGAATGTCTGGTTACTGCAGACGGAACAAGTCGAGGAGCCGATTGAGGAGGAGGAGAAAGAGGAAGCTGATGCAGAGAAGAAGGATGATGAAGATGAAGATGGAAAGGTTAAAATTATATGACTATCAATCTTTCCCGTAACCGGCAAAACAGCTGCAGCTACACCTATAACTGTACATATACTTATGCACGTGTACATGTGCACACATGCATACACTGCGCGTGCGCATACACACACAGGAAGTATTATTAATGTATCTATTACTTTGCCAGCAGGGAAGATCTTAGATAGGCGCTAATAAAAAAAATTAATGCTCAATCAGACTTTGTTTCTGCTAAGAAGTGAATTTTCGTGAGAATTAGTTCAGTGATTGTATATGTGCGGAACTGAGTCTGTGGTGGTGAAATGTGCATCTTTGTTAGTTGGCTGCAACTGGCAGTATAGACTGTCATGCATGAATGACTGTTTGATGGTGCTCGTAGGTTGAGGAGGAGAAGGAGGACAAACCAAAGACCAAGAAGGTTGACAAGACCACTTGGGACTGGACGCTGGTCAATGACAACAAACCCCTGTGGACTAGAAAGTGAGTCTTTTTGTGAGATATTGATTATTAACTAATCAGATTCATAGCTCCCTAATGACACATCTAAGAGCATGTTATGATTGATGGGGCAATATTTTAGAATTGCACTTGTTTTTTCTTGTTCATTGGGTGATATGTTTGAAATATATTAACATACATTTATATACCTTGCTATACAATCACCAATGATGACACCTCCCAGCTTCCTGACTCTCCGTGGAGGTAGCATGATTAGTCTTACTGAGGTGATATCAAGCCCCACTCTGTAACTGTAGTGACATATCTAGATTTTCAAGTATGTGTTTCCAGTGCGCTTACTGAAAAAAAATTTCTGTAGTCACTTGACATTATTACATGTAACTTGCGAAGAATCTGTTTGGTGACTATAATGATGACTGACAGCCATGCTTTTGAAGATAACTGCGGTATTACTGGTAAATGTCAACCTGTTTATGAGACACTTTCTAAACATCCTAGTACATCTTGCTGTTTTAGTGATATATGATTCTTAGGTACATTTAACTGATGTATGAATATCAGTCGGCAATCACCAGTGATGAAACTTCCCAGCTTCCTGACTGTTTAAGTGGAGGTAGCATGATTAGTCTTACTGAGGTGGTATCTTGCAAAATGTTCACGTTTCTATAGCAACTGATTTTGCAGATAAAACTTGGTAAATCCAGCTAACTGAAACTGAAAGTTTGTTTCCATTTTTTAAGTGCATAACTTAGAGACCCAAAATTATTATACCTGCTGGCAGTCTGTACACAGGTGTTAAACGCTGACACATTTCTAGCCTGTGAACATGGTGACCAGTCTTGTGTTCAGTGTACAGTATTTTAGAATTGCGCTTGTTTTTTCTTGTTCATTGGGTGATATGTTTGAAATATATTAACATACATTTATATACCTTGCTATACAATCACCAATGATGACACCTCCCAGCTTCCTGACTCTCCGTGGAGGTAGCATGATTAGTCTTACTGAGGTGATATCAAGCCCCACTCTGTAACTGTAGTGACATATCTAGATTTTCAAGTATGTGTTTCCAGTGCGCTTACTGAAAAAAAAATTCCGTAGTCACTTGACATTATTACATGTAAGTTGCGAAGAATCTGTTTGGTGACTATAATGATGACTGACAGCCATGCTTTTGAAGATAACTGCGGTATTACTGGTAAATGTCAACCTGTTTATGAGACACTTTCTAAACATCCTAGTACATCTTGCTGTTTTAGTGATATATGATTCTTAGGTACATTTAACTGATGTATGAATATCAGTCGGCAATCACCAGTGATGAAACTTCCCAGCTTCCTGACTGTTTAAGTGGAGGTAGCATGATTAGTCTTACTGAGGTGGTATCTTGCAAAATGTTCACGTTTCTATAGCAACTGATTTTGCAGATAAAACTTGGTAAATCCAGCTAACTGAAACTGAAAGTTTGTTTCCATTTTTTAAGTGCATAACTTAGAGACCCAAAATTATTATACCTGCTGGCAGTCTGTACACAGGTGTTAAACGCTGACACATTTCTAGCCTGTGAACATGGTGACCAGTCTTGTGTTCAGTGTACAGTGGCCCATGACGTTTACAGGCCGGCAGATATCTCTGACGATGAGTACAACTCGTTCTACAAGAGTTTCTGCAAAGAGTCAGACGATCCGATGAGCAGGATCCACTTCACAGCCGAGGGCGAGGTGACGTTCAAGTCAATCCTGTTTGTGCCGAAGACAGCACCGACCGACACATTCCAAAGCTACGGCAAGAAAATCGACTCCATCAAGATGTATGTGCGCCGCGTCTTCATCACCGACAACTTCGAGGAGATGATGCCCAAGTACCTCAACTTTGTTCGTGGCCTCGTGAGTACCGGTCATTATATATCAATTTACCTCTCGCTATATGGACTCCCGGTTTAAGGAAAATAATTTTTAAAGGATCAACTTTGAAATACATGTTCTGGCCTGCACTGTTTTATGCACCCATGGTATGCCATTTCAAAGCTTGGTCAATTTTGTTTACTCCACGTTGCTCCGTTTCACTCAGTTGTATAAATGAGTAGCTGGCAGTAGACAGTGGTGGATGTGTGAACGAATAGTCTTCGCGCAGTGAGGCTAAAGCTTCTCAGAGAAGTCGAGTTGGTGTTGGAGTGAACAGGGCTGCCTGGGGGTAAAGTGAATGGTCCTACAGCCTGGATACCGTACTATATAAGAACATACCTTTTTATATAAGGAAAATCAGATATGGATAATGGAACAGTTTGACCCATCATATTCCCATAGAAAAGTCCACTGTAGAATTTTGTTTATATATAATGATTATGAAGTGATGTATAAATAACGTTGTCGGTTTAATGTTGTAGCTGTTTGTCTCGGTTAACATTAAACAACAACAGAACATTGTATGTGAGTGAAGACTAAGTACGTTTCTGCCACCAGGTTGACTCTGACGACTTGCCACTGAACGTTTCCCGTGAGACGCTGCAGCAGCACAAACTGCTGAAGGTGATCAAGAAGAAACTCGTGAGGAAGACCCTAGACATGTTCAAGAAGATCAGCAAGGATGACTACGAGAAGTTCTGGAAGGAGTACAGCACAAAGTGAGTTGTTTTTCTGCCCGCAGAGTTTAGCAGTCCATGTGTTGTTTTCTTTCTGTTAATGTCAACTACTACATTATTACATTAATTAGTGTGTTGCTGTCGGCGATCCCAAATTATAAGATTCTGGGATGCCACTAGCAATAAGTGACAGGTTTCACGAAAGTAATATCCTTGCATTTGATCCAAGTTTGATTACGTAGAATGAGACAGGCTTCACAGGAAGTTGTTGGAGTTAACTGTACAGATTGTGTAACTGTCGTGGTCTGCAGCACCATTTGCCATGCATTGGATGAAACTGTATTTGTTTTCCATGTTAACAGCTATATTGACATTGCAAATTTTATCCATTGATGTTGAAATAGTTATTTTAACATATCCAAAAAAAAATTTTACCTTAGTAGACATTTTGCGTCTTCAAGACGACTTCAGTACTAAAGACGTCCTAGTCAGATGACATCATCATACACACTGCCTTGGTCTTGCGTATCCATATGGCCTCTTTCACGTGTCTTCTCTCCTGTGTGACTCCCTATCTAGGATGTCATTAGCATTGACGATGTCGTCTTGAAAAGATGACGAAAACTAATTAATAATTATTTCAACATGAAAACAAACTGTCCTGAGAAATGTTAATATTAGAGAGTTTTTGCAAGCGCACCGATCTCGGCTCCCGATCTCGCGCGTGATCGGTACGGTGAGTAGGAGATCGGGGACCGAGTAGAGTTTTTGCAACACGCGCAAACGTAACCCAATCTAAGCGGATGGCGCCACCTACATCTACCTTAAGTTTTATTGTGTTGTGCCACAAATTACATGTTTACTTAGAGCAAGTGCCATTTCTGTTTTGATTTCCAAATAAGATCATCACACCTTGTAATTTTTTAAGTGAAAGTAAGTCTAGAATAAATAAATTATAATATATTTCTTTGTTTATATGTGTAAATTTATATCAAAACATTTACGTTTTATATGAACTGAACAGTTTATAAGTTCAGCTTTGCAGAATTTTAAATGCCAAGTCAATCCGTTTTGATTTTTATCAAATCAATTCTTATAAGTCACACAATGTTTGGATCAATTCAACTCCAATTAAGATTTGACTAAGACCTGGATTTTGAATTACACCCCAAAATTTACATGCATCCATTATAATTACACATCCTCATAACAGACCTGACAAGATTGTGGCACTCACTTTTGGATTCTATCAACAGTTTACCAATTAATATGTTGGTCTGTGTAACCACACATGTCAAACCATAGAGATGTAGCTAGATTAATTTTTTAGTTATGACTATTTCCACTTTCTGCCAAATTTATTTTGTAGAAGTAAAAAAATTTGAATTTTGCTTAGACAATGTGTACCAATATATCTACATTTTCAGTAAATTTCAGATACATACCTTGCAAACTTCGCAAGTTAGACGCACCTGATAAATATAATCTAGAACTATGTATTCAGAAGGTTTTTCTTGCATTTGACAGCAATATTTACATTTTTTTCTTACTACAGATGGAACAGGTATAAAATCACCTAGTTGATATTGTGTTGTAATGTGAAGCGTCCATCAAAAAAAAAAATTTCAACATTAAGCCATTTGAATAGGGAATCCAAATATGGTGTATTACACTGGGACTGTATTTGTTTTTCATATACAAATAAATTGGAATTTTATCTCCATGGCCATAGCATTTTTTGCTGCTATACATAGGCCACTTCTAACTATTTACCAACAACATAGAAACTTCAAAGTTCTCATATATGTAGGTGTGTTACTGATCCAAATAAGATTTATTTGTGTTCTAACATGTTTTATTGTTAAACTCATTCGATGGCTCAATCTCACACACAAAACACACACCTTCAATGCCAATGGCAGATTGTGGGAGAATTTGTATACAGTAGTAAGTCTGTTACTAACTAGCGTCTACAAATAATGGAGAATAACCATGCCAAAATCTCAGTTCTTGCATAAATAGTTTTTGGGTTATTTGTATTTTAAGCAGAACAAGAAATATTCATGATATCCGAAAGTATGTAAAATAAAAACACTTGCTTGTATGGTTGCAAGTCCCAAATTCGTGTGTCGCACAAATCCGTGACAATGCGTTTTTTATAATTCTGCAACTAGCGGTTGGTCATTAGGGGGTCAGTGTTTATGCTGAACTGACAGTTGCAGTTGTGGGCATCGTACCACCACAAAATATGAATTTAGTTATGAGAATAATAGTCAGATAGTTGCCCTAACCTTTCATATGCGAACAAAACAAAAGGTGCACGAGTCAAAGATAAAGTTAGGAAACTCGAGTATATATTTTATATAAAAAATAGATATATATAGAATGTTACCCATAACTGTTTGTTCCTGCATTGTACATCATTTCAGTACACTTCAGCTGGAAATTTTGGTCTAGTTTATACCGTATGACTGATCTACAATGCGATGTCTAAGTCTATGGTGCCATCGATGGTTTCGTGTAGTTTTGTTTACCGTAGTCATAGACAGTGCGCACTTAAAACTCTTTTCCAATGCACTGAGCCCATTGGCAGTCAACAACAGACTTAAATACACTTGCTGTATATTTATTATTTTTATTCAACCATAATTTCAACGTACTATAGATAGGGAGGAGACCACTAACCGATTGAACCTGCGAGATCGGTGTTTTTCCTATCTCATCGACCCGGCCCCGATCGTGTAAACACACGAAGCGATGATGTAGCGCGCATAGCGAGATTGGGATCAGGAAGGGAGCCAAGATCGGTGCGCTTGCAAAAACTCTCTATTTTATCCATTGAATTGTGCACAGTGACCTCCATGGGTTCTGCAAATATGCACTTTGTCCACTTTATGATAACATTGTGATGCCTCTTCGCCCTTCCTCATGTCTGTATGCGATTGTGTCATTTCAGCATCAAGCTCGGTGTGATCGAGGATCACTCAAACCGCACTCGTCTCGCCAAACTATTGCGATTCTACTCATCCAACTCCGACACGGAATACACGTCGCTGGCAGACTACGTGGAACGTATGAAGGAGAAGCAGGGCGCCATCTATTTCATGGCCGGCTCCTCACGTACAGAGGTAGAGAAGTCGCCGTTCGTTGAGCGCCTTCTGAAGAAGGGCTATGAAGTGCTGTACCTGATCGAGCCCGTTGACGAGTACTGCATCCAGTCTCTG
The DNA here is from genome assembly GCA_963662155.1 of Lamellibrachia columna. Taxonomy (NCBI): domain Eukaryota; kingdom Metazoa; phylum Annelida; class Polychaeta; order Sabellida; family Siboglinidae; genus Lamellibrachia; species Lamellibrachia columna. The sequence continues at coordinate 24,026,102 of OY759275.1, forward strand.
CCCGAGTTCGAAGCCAAGAAATTCCAGAACGTTGCTAAGGATGGACTCAAGATCGACGACTCTGACAAGGCGAAGGAACGCTTGGAGGCGCTGAACAAGGACTACGAACCACTTATCACTTGGCTCAAGGACGATGCACTGAAGGATGTGGTACATACACTATCTTGATTTTATTAATCTTAGTGAAGAGATTCATCGTACTGGTGGTTTCAATATACTAATCTACAGATGAAAGACAGTAAATTAAGCCAGAAATTTTATTCGTCCGTTCTGAAACTACACTTCCACAGCAAAAAGAAACAGAATAAAAAAATAAAAGTTACTGCACTGAAACTATGTTGACACAATTGACAAGCTTATTGTTCTGTACTGTTCAGATTGAGAAGGCAACAGTATCAGAGCGTTTGACCACCTCCCCGTGTGCCCTGGTGGCTAACAGCTACGGCTGGTCAGGCAACATGGAGCGCATCATGCGAGCTCAGACCTACCAGAAGGCCAACGACCCCAATAATCAGTAAGTAAATACATCCGATCAGTTATGTCGTTGTCACCGATTGAAAGTGAACGTCCGCTTTAGCTCGGGTCAAAGACAGTCCGATTAAATGGGTTAAACTTCCACCAACAAAGTGCTGTAATTAGACTGCTTGTTTACTTCGGATTTCACCGCACTGCATTATTATGACAATTCATGCAAAATCTTGTTTACGTTACTGTGATACTATTTTGTTTTGGGGCATGTGATGTAATCGCATCGTGTAGTGATTCTTGTCGGAGTTGTTATGAGGGACTACTTATGGCGGCTACCCTGGATGTCTACAAAACATAGTCATGTTGCTTGCAACGACAGATGTGTTTTTTGTTCTGTATAAAAATGCAGTATTGCAAATGACAACCTGTAATTTTATAGTGGCACATTATACAGCTTATGAAACTTGCTTGTATTCTAAAAATCACGATCCATATTGAAACGAGTATTTTGTTTGTATAACTTTACCCCGAACAATAAATGGTTTCGCAATGGTCTCGTTGACAATAATACTGTACTGGGAACTGTGTGCAGGTTCTATGCAACCCAGAAGAAGATCCTAGAGTTAAATCCCCGCCACCCACTTGTGAAGGAACTGAAGCGACGAGTCGACGTGAACAAGGAGGAACAGACGACCAAGGATCTTGCAATGGTGCTCTTTGAGACGGCCACGCTGCGCTCCAACTTCCTGGTCAAGGACACGGCTGCATTTGCCGGTCGCATCGAGAGGATGCTGCGACTCAGCATGGACATCTCGCTCGACGAAAAGGTCCGTGCGTGTGCACATGTTTTTCATTATGACAATAGTTGACTTTTCTACCAGGTGACAGTAAAAAAAAATTACATTGTATAAGCCATGAATTTGAAACCTTACTGTGTACTATAACTCTTTGTATTAAGTCATTCTGCCTTTTATTTGCTAGGGTATGATATGTGGGTGTTTTGTTTTGGGGGTACTGCCCAGCATGGAGTTGATAGTGTCCTATATAAAAAATTGTGTATAATGTTGATGCTAGCTTGTGTCTTCGATAGTTGATTGAGTTTATTGAGTAAAATTGTATTCAGGAATAACAGTGTAAACAATATCATAGATAAAATAATTCAGAGGATAACACAGAGAAGCACACCAAAGTACACTTGTTTCAGATGTGGTCCTCAACAAAATTTAAATGCAATAAATAAGATGGCATGATAATATAAGAACAAATCTAGTCCAGGTGTAGTTGCGTGGCAGATTAATAAAGCTTCAGTTCCACATAGCTTCAGCCACACCACCTTCCGTGAAAGGCAACCGTTGCCCAGCCTTGAAGATTTTTATTTCGTTTCTAGATTGAGGATGAGCCAGAAGATGAGGAGGAAGCAGAAGCTGCGTCTGATGAGACGGAAGCTGAGCCTGAACAAGAGGAGGATGAAGAAGCAGAGAAACCATCAGAGGATAAAGACCAGGCTGAGGCAGCAGCCGTACCCGAGGAGGAGGCACAGGACAAGGTATGTTCATTCTGACTGTGTATGACTTGACTGCCTTTCATTGGTAATCACTTGTCATGTCAGTAAGCCTTAAATATAGGAATGTTTAAAGAAAGGTCTAGGTCTTAAATTTTATTTAGCCAACCTAGGCTATAATTTGGCAATGGTGGACTAGACTGCGTATCGATGACTGAAATAAGCAAATGATACAGTTTGATCACTAGATAAATTAATAGCTCCTAGAGTGTATTTGAAAAAACAAATCTTTATTTTGTATTAAATTTATCATGGGAACAAGTCTTAAACTTTAAAAATATTTATCTTAAAGTGGTCTTAAATTTTCACAAATATTGATCTGATCAGCCCAAAGCCACAGACACCATAATGAAAGGTGACGCATGCATGTAGGTGTGTAGTGGTTTGCTGACAGTTACTGCGTGTTGTGATATTAATTGCTTTTGAACTGATTCCCAGCTGCTTCCTTTCTGACCTTGCCACCCGTGTGCCCCATCAGAACCAGTCCTGGTTGACATATGTGGACATGCTATACTGTTGTACCAACAATAGTTGCACACCTGTCTTTTCTCTTTCCATACTGCTCTTTGGTCAGACAAAAATTGACATACAAAACTGTCTCCTGATTCCGGTAAAAATATTGCAATTGAGGAACATTTTAAGTTGATTATGTTCATCAGCATCTGTTGCTATGATAGTGGTTGAATTATTACGTAGAATTGTCCACCACAAAATTCATAGAGCATCCAAAATGTTGGCATGCGTATGACTAACATTGTTCATGCATGTCTGCCCCGGGGCCAGCTGGAGCAAGTTGATGTGCTCATTTTGGTCACTGAATTACTGGTAGAGTGATGTGTGGACCCCTAGAATACTAACTGTTGAAAGTGAAAACAGTTGGCCATTCAATTGAAAATCTATCTGTGCCCCCCGTCGGGCGTAGTGTGTCTCGCGTTGGAACAAGGCTGCTGAGGAAGACGGGAATGTGTCTGACACGCACACCGAGTTGGCAAGGTCATAGGGAGCCGGGGTCGGGTGCAGCAGGTGGCAGCACTTGTACTGATGGCCGTGTTTCTCGATGCTCTGTTTGCAGGAGACAGAAAAGAAGGACGAGTTGTAGAGCGCGCCCTTGTGGAAGGGACCCGAGTCATCATTGTCATCACCATTGCAATTATAGTCTGCCGCCGGATCAGTTTATCACACGCTGCCCACATACCATGAAGTCGCCTCTCCTTGAGCGTTTCATACTGAATAGCAACTGAACGAATCTCTTGGAGTTCTTGTAATTCTGCCTTTGCGATACCGAAGAGGTGTTTTTCTCTAGATATGATTATTCGTGTGTTTTGTTAAGTTGTAAGTGTGCCAGTGGGATATGCCTTCCAGGCAGTACAGGGGTATTTGTAATACTAGATGTTAATTTTAATACATTATATCTGTCATCATTCCTTTAGTTGTTGCGTGATGTGGTGTTTGTTAACGTGATATTGATTCTGTGTGCTGGGTTCACATAAAAAATACACTTGTTTACTGTTTGAAAGAGAATACACAATAATATGGTTAAACCAAAGTTATTCTGTTTATACTGACCATGAAGGGTGTGAAAGTTGGTCTCTGCCACAAACTACTTGCCATTCAAAGCATATAAAGCATTGTAGTGCATTAGTTAACCCACCCCTACGTTGGCGTGAGAAAGCAGAATGTAGTTTCATCCTCTAGTTTAAGAAAATTCGCCAGTCGGTCATTGACCTTTATATTTGATGCTGTAATTTTTTAGAATAAAATGTGTTTGTTTACAATGTGTTGCTTGTCTCTGATATTGTACGTGGTGATGGAAACTTGTTTTCCTATTTTTGGAGAAATATTAAATTAGGAATGTGCACCAATGGTCTGATGATAAACTGAACACGAACTACCTGTAGTTAGACCAACGTGATAAACCAGAAAATATTTTGAAACTTCAATGTTGCCATTTTTGTTTTTAGTTGTATGTGTCAGCATACGATATAATGGGATCCTTGTAAACTACAGATGAGTCTGAAATATGTTTGAGTTTTTTAGATTGTTACCTCCGTTGGCGTAGTAGTTACAGTGCATGAGAATGGTGTGTGTGCGCATGTACTAATACTGAACTAGTACACCCTAGTTCTTTATCTCCTCGCGTTGGTTTATTACAATAATTCTGGGACAAATATTACCGGTGTCCATGTCTGGTAGGGAAGTAAACCCTCTGATTTTACTAAAGCGGAGCAACAAATTGGCCCATCATACCTTTTTATAAATGTAAAGATGAATTTTAGCTTCATCCACATTGAACCGTATCGATTTGAGATATGACATTGTAAATGACTCTTCGCAAAGCGTCGATCGGAGTCCTGTAGAAATAGAGCAGTAGTAATGAGGAACTTAAACCGCGTAGTGACAGCACACGACAATCCGGTCCCAAGTTTAATTTTACGAGCTCTCTACCAAGTTTTTTAGCAATGCCTTGTGACACAATACGGATGTTGGACTCTTCCGTAACTAAGAGAACTTTGACGTGGTGGGGGGGGGTGTGCTAGTGCATCAGAAATGGAAGCCAATGAACACGCGATTGTCTGGCACTCAAGACAAACTAATTGCGGGACTAATAATTATTGTAGGCCCTACGGATTGATGTGTGGCACCATCTGATATTGCTGTCTCGTTGTTAAAATATACTCAAACGTAGTATGTATTGTAATTATCTGCCCCTGGTCGAGAGTCAGACAAGTTTCAGACATTGTCAGTAAACGGCACGCTAGTTTCATTTTAACTAGTGACTAGTTCCCGGCCCACTGGGTGACGCCACTTGCAACGAAAGCGTCAGATACCCACAGACGTCGCCATCTGTTCATGGAAAGTAGGCTAATCGTAGCGCTATCGTTTACTTTCTGATCTAATTATGAAAACGACCAACTATAGCTGCTAAATGCGCACACATACATACACGTGTGTATGGATGCATAAAGTAGTATGCACACGTGGACTCAGGTTTCTTACTCACGCGCGCATACTTGTGTAGGGGAGACCGGGGCTAGTTGTTACAAGTTTCGGTTAAAGTCGCTTTTTTTGTGAAAAGTATGTTAGATGCATTAATTCTGTCAACGTATGCATTAATTTCACTATTCGTGTTAATAAAGTGTACCACTCCAATGATATTACAGTTAGGTAGATATGTGAAGTTTCCTAGGCGCGGTCGGCTAATAACTAGCCCCGTAAGTGGGGTAAGTTGTTACATCACACGGGGCACATTGCAAAGACGTGTGGATCGCAAAGCAAGTTTCAGTCGTACATGCTACTGTTATTACATTAATTGGATTATATACATCTTATACACAGTGTGTATAACAATGTAGGTGTTCACAGCTTCGTATATTAAGCTTTTAATTTTTCTCAACACTCATTCCCCGGATTCGTACATAACAATCAATGTGAATGAAATATAAACTTATTGAATGCAGTGTGAAACAGTGAAAGGCATATATATTTATATATATATATATATATATATAATTAAACTACTGTGTAGTACAACGGGTTATGCCAAGTAGAAGTTAAACTGAAATTCAGGATTTGTTATCGCCCACGTGTGTGTGTGTGTGTGTGTGTGTGTGTGTGTGTGTGTGTGTGTGTGTGTGTGTGTGTGTGTGTGTGTGTGTGTGTGTGTGTGTGTGTGTGTGTGTGTGTGTGTGTGTGTGTGTGTGTGTGTGTGTGTGTGTGTGTGTGTGTGTGTGTGTGTGTGTGTGTGTGTGTGTGTGTGTGTGTGTGTGTGTGTGTGTGTGTGTGTGTGTGTGTGTGTGTGTGTGTGTGTGTGTGTGTGTGTGTGTGTGTGTGTGTGTGTGTGTGTGTGTGTGTGTGTGTGTGTGTGTGTGTGTGTGTGTGTGTGTGTGTGTGTGTGTGTGTGTGTGTGTGTGTGTGACTTCTACTTGATTGAATAACACGCACACGCGCAAGAACATCATATTTCGATGTGTCGTGCAATATTTTATTAACTGTTCAAATAGGTATGTGCCGTAAGATTGAACAAGATGGCCATCCAAGGCAAAACACCGAGATGACAAATGGACAATGAAGCCATTGGCTTATCGAGAGTCCAACAATGTTTCATCTGTGTGTAACCCGCCCTTCTGAGATATTTGTTCATTTTGTTTGTCGCTGCTAGCATTTACAGTGCTGGTTATAAACCAATAAGGTGAAAAAAAGCGTTCACGCGTCGTGGTTAAATACATTATGTTCTTTCAGTCATTGTTAAGCACACAACTCGCTGAACCATCGGTACGAGCCGCCCGATCTTTGTTACAGTTGTAACAACTTGCTCCAATACAATTGTAGCAACTTGCCCCAAACATCTTTTGCAGTTGAATGCACGTGGGCGATAACAAATCCTGAATTTCAGTTTAACTTCTACTTGGCATAACCCGTTGTACTACATAGTAGACATGTTTCAAGTTTAACTCACGAAACATAAAAAGTGGTTGCGTGAGATGATATTATGTCGGCATACCCAAAACAGTTTTAGGTAGTTATAAAACATTTTTGGTCACATCTCGTTAATTTCGCCTTCATAACTCCCGATTTTTGGACGGTGTGTCCACTGATATACTTCCAACCAACTACTATTGACTGTGACTCCGTAAGTGTGCGATGTTTTCATAAAAACGACTCTGTAACAACTTGCCCCTATATATAAATAGCCCCGGTCTCCCCTACACACTTTGTGAAGCGCGTACATTGCGATGCCTCGGCATAAACGCTAAGTTTACGGTAATCGTCGCGCTTTGCATAGGACACCGTGCTGTAGGCGATGATACCAACACGTAGTATTTTATGTGTTATCATTATATGGAAGTGCTAGCCGAGGTACACTGCGTTGCACGGGAGAAAGGCAACAACTGGAAGGCTCATTTCATCACCCAGTCAAGTTTTGGTAGGCAACGTCAATGGTGAATACAACGTCATGCCCCTGAATCATGTAACACTGCCGGTTTCACGAAGTGTTCGTACCGTATGAATGAACGTTTGACGCAGATCACGTAACTCGGAACAAGTTACGTAATTTACGTCAAACGTAAATAAGTTCCTTCATAAGATCCTACCCCCTGGGAATTTCGATTTTTTTTGTAGTGTACGAACCATCCCCACGGGAGCCCGAATATACCAAATGTCAGCCCTGCGTGCGAAGCTGAGGGAGATATGAGGGAACAAACAAATAAACGAACAGACAAAACAAACACTGCAATAAACTGTTTTATAATGTACTAGTCGAGTTGCTTGGCGTTGCACGGGAGAAAAGGCAGCCATTGCAAACGTTTGTGACTCGTTTCAGTACCGAGTCAAGTTTTGTTAGGATAATGACAACGATGAATACAACTGCCCTCACAATCATGTACCACTGCCGAGGTGTTCGTGCCGTACAAAGGAACTTGCGCGGAAGTTTGACGTAGATCAATCGTGGAAAACACGTGTAGCGTTGCGAACAACTGTACGTAACTACGAACTACTGTTGTCTCGAGGTTTGTAATCTACGTCAAACATCACCGTAAGATCCCCACCCCCCGGAATCTCAAAAATTATTTAATGTACGAACCATCCCCGTGGTGCCCCGAGCTCGTCTACAAAAATGTCAGCCCCATGCATGCGAAACTGACGGATATACGAGAGAACAGACAAACAAACAAACAAACAAACACATGCACAAACTGCTTTATAGTATAGACATGTCTTGATCACTCGACATTACTGACATGTGTATCGGTATGATAAGTAGAAATTTGGCGGATCTAGGTGGTCGTTTTCGTAGTTAGGCCAGATAGTAAACGATCGTGGGAAAGTGGAAAACCTCCTCGTATGGTGTGACTGTTACCGTCAGATGGCACCACTTATCGTATTAATTCTTTTTTGCACTGTTATCATTATTTATGTGTCATAATATTATGTGCATTTTGGATAACGCAATTAAGTTACTAATTTAACACAGCTTCAAACAAAAAGTACCCTGACGTAAATTATGCGATACATGTCCTTTCTCGTATGAATAATAAAATAAAACGAACGAGGAATTAAATATTAATTCTGTTATATTGTATTATAGACTCTTCTCGGCCAGAATGCATGGTTTGAAAGCCCGAGGGGCACCAAATACATTGCTAGTATACTATCATTGAAAATCCATCTAACTGACGTTATAGACATTTGTTAAAGATACCCTTTTAAAGTTGAGCGGATTGAAATATATACATTTTCCGTGGACGGGAATCACATTCCACAAATTAGCAACAATATACCATTTTCAAGCATTTGTGACCTGAAATGAAACATGTCAACATTTATACCGTTGATTACCTAAATGTGATTTGATACCCCAAACACGTTGCGTGCGTTACGTAAAACGTGTAATTTGTCTCAAGGATGATATACCGGCAATGTATTTAACCCCTCACCCCGCCTCGTTTTTGACTGTTACCGTCAGGTGGCAACACTGGTTGGATTAATTAACTTTGACGCGATATTTGCGTGTATAATTAATGCTATTAACTTAGATAACATCATTAAATTACTAATATAACATAGCTTTGCACACAATAAACACAATAAAAAGTACGTTATAATAAAAAAGTACAAACACATTTTTCAGTGATTGGGATTCTGACCGGGACATAAAGGCTACGTTTGGGTATCCAAGTACTATACCGTTTCAATATACTATACATAGTTTGATACTTGACACGTATATCACTTGTTTGAGCAGTTATACGGAAAACAAAACGAACACAGCGTTACATATTAATTCCGTTTTAATTAGTTGTGTCAAATTAAGGTAATTTAAAATTGTTTTGAAAACAGTGAATACGCTTACAAAATGTTACTCATAATTGATTACGTAGTACGATAGTCACTTTGATTCGTTGCCCGAATTCCGTGCAAACCAGATCTTCTTCGTGGCAATGAAAAGTGGTAAGTGAATTCAGGCTGCTTTTAAAGTGACAGATGGTGTCGCCACATCACTGAGCGTGGATAATCGAGGCTAGAGAACTAACCAAGCAACATACACTGTAAATCTGCGCCTGCGCATTCACCCAGTTCCGGTTCAGTCGGGTGAACCATTGCTGATATTATTTCAATACTGTTTATATTTGAATCCTTTGTCCATCTAGACCTCCATCCAAATGTCGCTTTGTCACTTTTTATGTTTGCAAATCACATTAATTAAAATAAACATAATTCAGACCAGTCTAGTTCAAGAATTAGGATGAAGGAGTTCCTCTGCTAGAATTAAGGAAAGCGGGTAAACGGAAATATTTGGAAAAAAAATCATATCTCGGTGTGCCATTTTATGTATTATGCAGCCACTTTTTTTAATAGAAAATGTTGAATTGTTTCAAAAAGGAGGTAATTTGAAAAACAAGGAGATGCAGATGTTATAAAATTGGCAAAAAAAGGCGATCTCCTCTGATGGTTAATCATTTAAAACTACTTCCTCAACTGATTTAGCCCATCGCAAATCCGGTTCAGTGATGTCTGAATATGTAGTGTGTGAATAGTTCATGTAACATCCGCAGTAGATTTAATAATAAAATGCCCATTGTTGTTCAAATCATCGAAAGAATTGACATTAGTCGTTAGATCTGGTAAGGATCAAAATAGTGGATATCCAAAATGGTAAGCACTGTGTGGGTCAATGCTAATCATGGACGTGGCCTCCATCCTTTCGCCGATCACATGACAAAGTTACAAAATTTCACCAAGGAAGAAAATCGTGATTTTTCAGTAATTTTATTTTCGATTCAGTCAATGCTTGAACAAGCATTAACTAATTTAATAGTTTGCATGATGATTTCACAAAAATCTATATACATAAATTGCACAAACGAGCTAACATGTTGCGGTGGATACTAGGTAGGTTTGTTTTTTTTGCAAAATAAATTTTCAATGAGACTAACAAAAAATCGAATTGATTAAGCACCTTTAACTAACTGAACCATTATGAATTTTTACACAGATCAACATTCGTAAATAAAACAGTGCAATTCAGGATCTCAGAACTGTATAATATTATTATATCAGCGAAAAGTTTATATATTTATATATGATGGACGGAATCATACTTCCAGGTGACGGAAGTTGGAGAAACGTGTTTAAATAAACATTGGTGTGTATTACAAAACAGCTAACAGTGCTGCTATTCACTCTACGTTAACAAACGGATGCCTAACATGAGGTTTCTCAGAACGAGTCAGCCGTGTGTTATCCAGGAGGACAATGCACGGCAATAAAAACTACCTGATTGGTTAATATTTAACCGTGCATTATCCTCCTGGATAACACACGACTGACTCGCTCTGAGGTTGACAAGACCCTACTCAATGGTAGGTGGTTCAAACTATTAGGCCATGCTTATTACAGACTATTTGGTTGGCCTGGCAGTAATGGCGAACTGCGAACTTGTAATGTTGTCGATCATGCGTAGAAGAACTGCATGTTAATAAAGGTAGGAAGTAAAAAGGAACGTATAAATGTCAATTCGCCGTTATGCTGGAGTATTATCAGCCAGATAACATTTACTCGGGCCTGTGGCACTCGTGACTGTTATCTGGCTGATAACACTCTCGTGACACCGATAGTGTATCATTCCTGGCTTACACAGCGCTTGTTTCTCACCAACAGGAGAAATGCGAATTTTGTGGACGCAAGCTGATGGCCATAAAGACTGTCGAGCCGGTGAAACAAAGACTTTCGAAGCAGCAGCAGCAGCAGCAGCAGCAGAAGCTGAAGCAGCAGGCCGCGAGCCAGAAGCGGGGCCGCACGGACAAGACAGCGGACTCAGACGGAGATGGTATCCCGGACTATCTCGATAAAGACGACGACGGCGATGGAATTCCAGACAACGAAGAAATTGACAAAGAGACAGATACGGATGGCGACGGAATTCCCGATTATCTCGATGACGATGACGATAACGATGGCATACCAGACGATGAAGACGACGATGATGACGGAGACGGTATTCCTGATTATTTACAGATCGATTCGGATGGCGATGGAATTCCTGATTACTTGGACGACGACGATGATGGCGACGGTATCCCAGATAGCCAAGACAACGACGATGATGGCGATGGTATACCAGATGACGAAGAAATTGACAAAGAGAAAGATACAGACGGCGATGGCATTCCGGATTACTTGGACGATGATGACGATAATGATGGTATTCCAGACGATGAAGATGACGATGACGACGGTGATGGTATTCCAGATCACTTACAAATCGATACGGATGGCGATGGAGTTCCTGATTATCTAGACGACGACGATGATGGCGACGGTATTCCAGATAGCAAAGACAAAGACGACGATGGCGATGGTATCCCGGATAATATGGAAGAAGATTCCGATGGCGACGGTATTCCAGATCATCTTGATAAAGATGACGATGGTGACGGTATTCCGGATCATTTGGATAAAGATGATGACGGAGATGGCATCCCAGATGACGCAGAAATTGACAAAGAGAAAGATACAGACGGCGATGGGATACCAGATTACTTGGACGATGACGATGATAATGACGGTATACCAGACGACGAAGATGACGATGCTGACGGCGACGGTATTCCAGATCATTTGCAACTCGATACAGATGGCGACGGAATTCCAGATTACTTAGATGACGACGATGATGGCGACGGAATTCCGGATAGCAAAGACAAAGACGATGACGGAGATGGTATACCAGATGACCAAGAAATTGATAAAGAGAAAGATACAGACGGCGATGGCATTCCGGATTACTTGGACGATGACGACGATAATGACGGTATACCAGACGACGAAGATGACGATGCTGACGGTGATGGTATTCTAGATCATTTACAAATAGATACGGATGGTGACGGTATTCCTGATTACTTAGATGACGACGATGATGGCGACGGTATCCCAGATAGCAAAGACAAAGATGATGACGGAGATGGTATCCCAGACGACGAGGAAGAAGATTCGGATGGTGACGGTATTCCAGATCATCTGGATAAGGACGATGATGGTGACGGTATTCCTGATCATTTGGATAAAGATGATGATGGAGATGGTATCCCAGATGATGCAGAAATTGACAAAGAGAAAGATACAGACGGCGATGGAATACCAGATTACTTGGACGATGACGATGATAATGACGGTATACCAGACGACGAAGATGACGATGCTGACGGCGACGGTATTCCAGATCATTTACAAATCGATACGGATGGTGATGGAATTCCTGATTACCTAGACGACGATGATGACGGAGATGGTATCCCAGATAGCAAAGACAAAGACGACGACGGCGATGGTATCCCAGATGACGCGGAAGAAGATTCTGATGGTGATGGTATTCCAGATCATCTTGATAAAGATGACGACGGTGACGGCATTCCTGATCATTTGGATAAAGATGATGACGGAGATGGTATCCCAGATGATGCAGAAATTGACAAAGAGAAAGATACAGACGGCGATGGGATACCAGACTATTTGGACGATGACGATGATAATGACGGTATACCAGACGACGAAGATGACGATGCTGATGGCGATGGTATTCCAGATCATTTACAAATCGATACGGATGGCGATGGAATTCCTGATTACCTAGACAATGATGATGACGGTGACGGTATCCCAGATAGCCAAGACAAAGATGATGATGGCGATGGTATTCCAGATAATAAGGAAGAAGATTCGGATGGTGACGGTATTCCAGATCATCTTGATAAAGATGACGACGGTGACGGTATTCCGGATCATTTGGATAAAGATGATGACGGAGATGGCATCCCAGATGACGCAGAAATTGACAAAGAGAAAGATACAGACGGCGATGGGATACCAGACTATTTGGACGATGACGACGATAATGACGGTATACCAGACGACGAAGATGACGATGCTGACGGCGACGGTATTCCAGATCATTTGCAAATCGATACGGATGGCGACGGAATTCCAGATTACTTAGATGACGACGATGATGGCGACGGAATTCCGGATAATTTGGATAAAGATGATGATGGAGACGGTATCCCAGATGACGCGGAAGAAGATTCGGATGGTGACGGTATTCCAGATCATCTGGATCAGGACGATGATGGTGACGGTATTCCGGATCATTTGGATAAAGATGATGACGGAGATGGTATCCCAGATGACGCGGAAGAAGATTCGGATGGTGACGGTATTCCAGATCATCTGGATAAGGACGATGACGGTGACGGTATTCCGGATCATTTGGATAAAGATGATGATGGAGATGGCATCCCAGATGACGCAGAAATTGACAAAGAGAAAGATACAGACGGAGACGGGATACCAGACTATTTGGACGATGACGATGATAATGACGGTATACCAGACGACGAAGATGACGATGCTGACGGCGATGGTATTCCGGATCATTTACAAATCGATACGGATGGTGATGGAATTCCTGATTACCTAGACGACGATGATGACGGAGATGGTATCCCAGATAACAAAGACAAAGACGACGACGGCGATGGTATCCCAGATGACGCGGAAGAAGATTCTGATGGTGACGGTATTCCAGATCATCTTGATGAAGATGACGACGGTGACGGTATTCCGGATCATTTGGATAAAGATGATGACGGAGATGGTATCCCAGATGACGCAGAAATTGACAAAGAGAAAGATACAGACGGCGATGGTATACCAGACTATTTGGACGATGACGACGATAATGACGGTATACCAGACGACGAAGATGACGATGCTGACGGCGATGGTATTCCGGATCATTTACAAATCGATACGGATGGTGACGGAATTCCTGATTACCTAGACAAGGATGATGACGGTGACGGTATCCCAGATAGCCAAGATAAAGATGATGATGGCGATGGTATACCAGATAATATGGAAGAAGATTCGGATGGCGACGGTATTCCAGATCATCTTGATAAAGATGACGACGGTGACGGTATTCCGGATCATTTGGATAAAGATGATGACGGAGATGGTATACCAGATGACGCAGAAATTGATAAAGAGAAAGATACCGACGGCGATGGCATTCCGGATTACTTGGACGATGACGACGATAATGACGGTATACCAGACGACGAAGATGACGACGATGATGGAGACGGTATTCCAGATCATTTACAAATCGATACGGATGGTGATGGAATTCCTGATTACCTAGACGACGACGATGATGGCGACGGTATCCCAGATAGCAAAGACAAAGACGATGATGGCGATGGTATCCCAGATGACCAAGAAATTGACAAAGAGAAAGATACAGACGGCGATGGGATACCAGATTACTTGGACGATGACGACGATAATGACGGTATACCAGACGACGAAGATGATGATGACGATGGTGATGGTATTCCAGATCATTTACAAATCGATACGGATGGTGATGGGATTCCTGATTACCTAGACGACGACGATGATGGCGACGGTATCCCAGATAGCAAAGACAAAGACGATGATGGCGATGGTATCCCAGATGACCAAGAAATTGACAAAGAGAAAGATACAGACGGCGATGGGATACCAGATTACTTGGACGATGACGACGATAATGATGGTATACCAGACGACGAAGATGATGATGACGATGGTGATGGTATTCCAGATCATTTACAAATCGATACGGATGGTGATGGAATTCCTGATTACCTAGACGACGACGATGATGGCGACGGTATCCCAGATAGCAAAGACAAAGACGATGATGGCGATGGTATCCCAGATGACCAAGAAATTGACAAAAAGAAAGATACAGACGGCGATGGTATACCAGATTACTTGGACGATGACGACGATAATGACGGTATACCAGACGACGAAGATGATGATGCTGACGGCGATGGTATTCCAGATCACTTACAAGTCGACACAGATGGTGATGGAATCCCGGATTATTTAGACGACGATGACGACGGAGATGGTATTCCAGATGACAAAGACAAAGACGATGATGGCGATGGTATCCCAGATTCGAAAGAATCTAAAAAAGTCAAAGGTAAACCGAACACACCACTTTCGGGTCGCCGGAAGACGAATCCCGGTAACCCGGGTGGCGCCACTAACCCGGGTGGCGCCGCTAACCCGGGTGGCGCAGGTGGTGCAAGCAAGCAGAAGGTGGCCGCGAAGGCGAACGCCGGCCAAGGAACGTGCAGCAAGCCACCGTGTAAAACGACAACTAAAACTAAGCAGCGCAGTACGATGACAGCAGGCAAAGGCAGATACGACAAAGACGACGACAACGACGACGATGATGACAACGAACCGGAAGAAGACATTGATCTGTGGGACTGGATGACGTCATGGATTCTCGGCTCGGATAAAAAGCGCGCTCACGGCTGAAGAGGAACAGGACAGCGCAAGTTTTCAACTCGTGATACTGTTTGTAGGTGTGCCTGCGTTGGCAGTATGAAATGTGTATTATTTGTGTGTGACCATTCACCTGACGTAGCCGTCTGGTTGGCTACGGACGATTATTGTATTCGCATCGGCGTTGTCGATTAGGCACGCCGATGACACTCCTTCCGGTTTACGCTCATCACTCGCCAAAAAATACCTCGTGTTGTGACGAAAGGTAGAAGAGTCAACTGTAGTGCGTTTGCCACATTTTGGCGATGGATTGTGGCGAAGTAGAAATTGTTACTTCACCGTGTATTTGGTAGAGTTGTGATCCGCCAGTATTCTGACCTGCCGTTAACCTAACGGACGTTCGTCAGCACGTGCGCGATGCGCGACGGGTAATTGTCACTAACAATGTCGGCGTCATTACCGACTTTCAGAACTAACAGGATGCGATATCCTGAGGCATTTAAGCTGAACACGACATTGTGACATGGCACTTTTCTGCCGAGTTGTGTTTGAACGAACCAACATGACTATACGATACTTGGACTTACACAAGACATGAAGTGAACCCGTTAGATGACACAAGTGCCTCAGCCACGTGAAGGTGAAGTCTGTGATTAATTCCTGACATTGTGCCGTCGTCTTCGCTGACTCGGAATCGACGAAAGTCGTTAGAGAAGTCAGTGCTGCTCCGTCGTCCTCGGAGTGCATCCCAGGCGACCGTGGTTGGTGGAACTGCTGCAGTCAGACCCGCTGTCGACGACAGGTGAAGCGTCCGCGTATCCGTAGTATATTTGGCTCTCATGCCATGAAACCCTCTTGTTAAAACGGGCTTCTGTAAACTCCACCACGCTGTAAATTGTGTAGATTGTTGTCTTATTCGCCCCCGTGGCCATTACCCATGACGTCACAGGAGGGTTATTAAGGACACGTGTTTCTAGGTCAGAACGAGGTCGGGTAGCCAATGATTTGTTCTCGGTGATGTTTTGATGTTGCGATATATTTCGTTGTTATTATTGTTGTAATTATTATTATTTCACCGGAGCCTCGTTATTATTTTCCTGCTTTTATCGAGAAAGAGGCTATTTAAGCGTGCGGGCCACGGGGCGAATACGACTGAACTATCTGTTGGGCATAGCTTGTGTGGTTTACTGCTAACGGCTGCGTTTATAGCAGCTACCCGTGTGATGTGTTTGAGATTGTATGCGTCTTTAAAATCCTTTATGCAATACTTTAGTTGATGATCTTCCCCGGGTGTTTTAATGGCTTTTTAATGTTGAGTTATTCATTTATTCGTTTATTTATTTATTTATGATACGATTATAGGTTTTGCTTTTGTTTCTGTAGTAAAATGTCATTTGAGCGTAAATGAGCTACGACGAGGCCTGTGGCTGCACAAATTGTGGCTTATTTGAAACTATTATTTTATTCTTAATGTGGTGAAGGTATTCGGTGTGGCTATGAATTGTGTTGGGTTTGTCGTTTCTGCGCCCGAATATTCACTTATTTTGTTCATATGATGTAAGAATTATTATATAAACTACAAGTACTGATATTCTTGTATATATCGTCGACTACAATGGCAATTTCCTAATTGAATGAAGATTTATACATATAAATAATTAATTCGTAAAAGTATTGCGACGGTGAGATGGAACAAGGAAAGGGCGATTTGATTTAATTTATTGATCATTAGGTAATTAATTACGACTAATGTAATTATAAAGTCTACTCCTCTCCGAGTGTGTACGTGAACTTTGCCGTGCGTTTTAGTGTTCGTTTTAGACTACGTTTTGGTGAATGCTGTATGTTTTACGTATGATGTAAACTATTATGTCTTATGTGTTGTTGTTAAGCTGTATCATGTTGTTGTTGTTGTTGTTTGAATGGCGCATTAGGTTACAAAGGCAGTTCGATGATGCCTGTTTGTTCTATAACTGAGATAATTATAGTTGTCTAAGTGTCATTCTAAATGTAACACGCTTATTTGTGAATTTGTCCGTGTCAACCTGTTTGCCTTTTTGATAATGTGCCGACAATGACAACTTTCTAGTAATGTGTCAGGGCCGGTGCATTCTCGGAACCTACGAACTTTCTAAATACAATTATTTAAGTCCCATGCATTTTACTCATTATAACAAGACGCGAATTATTGCAGTTGTAAATACCAGATTTACATATTTAAGTTTCCTGGAATACTGGGAAAAAAACTGGTGGCTGGGGTCCGTTTTGCGTCCGGCGTGCGTTTTCGTCACGTCTGGTTTGGAAAAAAACATTACATGTGTTGTTTTGCGTTTGTCATTCAGTTTCTTGAATATGTGACACTGTGTGAGCGATTCGACGACAATGTCATCAATGCGGTTCGTCGCACGAAACGTTTAAACTGTGATCCGACACAAACCTGAGTTCTCGTGAATTATTTATCTTGCAATGATAGGAAATAGCACGCACGCACGCACGCACGCACGCACGTACACATACACACACGCGCGTACACACACAAACACGCACGCACGCACGCACGCACGCACACACACACACACACACACTGCCAATGTTGTGATGTCTCCTCATTTTCTTTCTTTAAAAAACATTAAAAAAGTCCTTCCTTGAATTCATCTCCAACATGAAGATCTCCCTCCTAATTCTTTAGCTCCTCTGCGGATGTCAGGTCGAATTTGAGAAGTAGCTGATACATATTATACAGTCTACAAAGTTCTCACGTGCTGTTCCTATGGTCCAAGTTGTTATGATTTTACGGAAGTAAAACCGGGACTGTTAATAATTGCATGCAATATAGATTAGCAGCACCACAGGTGTAATTGCTCGAAAGAAATATTTCGTGGACACCAGGGATGAAGACGTCTTACCAATCGTAGGATTGAATTTCACCCGAGAAATACTCGGGTGAAATAACATAAAAAATTGAAGGCAACAAAGTTAGGAATATGCAAATAATTAAATGCATCAACAATTTAAATGGATCATTCTGAAAACCGGTAAACGACAGCCAGCTGATGACGTCACATCTGCTAAGGACATTGGAGGGTCTTTATTAATAACGTCTCCAGACACGGTACTTTCTTAACGATATTTCTTCAATGATATTTTATCTGAGTATATGTCCTTATATGCCCTATAAATTGTAATTGTCTTTTCTGTTCGACAAACCTGGTGTAAAAGGCGCCTTTACAATTATAGCACCTGTCTTCGTGTCTCTTCCTGGTTTCTTTGGTATGGAAATAAAGCTTGTCTCTTGACTAATCTTGAGGTGCCTACATTTGAGGTGCCTACATTTGCAAGATTATACTACTACATATAATACAGGATGTTACTATTTTGAGGATGAGCGTTTGCAAAATCCTTCCAATTGAAGTCGAGATGGCGTTGGAATGAACAGGGATGAAATGCTAAGCGCCTTGAGCAGTCACATGGACTAGACACAGCACTATATAAGAATGTAGTTTTTCTACAATAAGCAGAAAAACATTCTCTTTATTCTTTGCATGTTCGTCTCATGTGAAGGTAGAATGAATGCTGGTATACTTTCACATATGGGCGCGTTTTCAAAATTAGTACGATGCAGCGTCTGATTTTGCAAGTCAGAATTTATTATAATTATTTACTGTAGATATGTCTTTTGCCTACCAAATGTTCGCACTAATTAGCCAGTCGTGTGCTTCCTGGTCCATTAATTTCCCTAACAACCCAGATTGCCCGCAGCAAGGAAATGGAACATCTGTTGTCCAATAAATTATCTGCCTTATCTGACCATTTCAACGCCGGTGTCACGAACTCAAATAATCTGCTCACACGAGCAGTTGCTGGCTGATCTATTGGTTATCGAAATCAACTATTAGTAATATTCACCAATTCTATTCTTAATAATAATAATAGTTACTATTATTATTTTATAGCGCCACATCGAAGCCATTGTCCCGGGGGCGCTGTGCAGTGATGTTTGAATAACATTATTGCCATAAACCATAAAATGTTTGCATTTAATAATGATCTCTGACTACAGTTTACGTTAAACGCATATAGAGCAAACAGTAGTTAATTCAGATTATAATTAATGGTAATTACTTGTAATTAAAAAGAGTCCAATATTCTAAACAATTATAACATAAATCATGTTGGTTATCGTCGTGATGACATCGACACACATGAGTGCAGTTGATCATCATCATAAAACACAGTCTCTGATAGAGAATAGTTTTCTCTAAGGCTATCTATAGTTAATCACAATGAATCTCGAGTCAGCATTAAAGAACAGTGTAGGTTGGTCAGGAGCATGTAGGGGAAGGCAGGGTTAATTGAACCTTTGGTTAGCTGAGCTACCCATGTTTACCAGGAAACTACAGCAGCGACAGATACTTGGTACCACCCTGTCATTGAAAATGTTATTAGAACAGAATTGACGTACAATAAGTGCCATTTGTCACAACGGTCAGAAAATGTTAGGTAAACGTATGTTTGTTTATGTTTATCGAAACGTTTGGTGATTGTGATTGATATCTGCTGGTGTGTAAACTATCAACGCATGTGACCAGACTTTATTGTCTGTGCACTTACTCTTCATAGGGAAGAAGATTATTTACATCACTTCGCGAATTAATGAGAAGTTAATAAAAAAAACTTAATGGTTGAAACGGGGCTAGTTGAGTCACCCAAGGCCCAATGGAGGGTTAGTTGCGTCACCCAAGGCCCAATGGCGGGTTAGTTGAGTCACCCAAGGCCCAAGGGAGGGTTAGTTGAGCCACCCCAGGCCCAAGGGAGGGTTAGTTGAGCAGCGGGTAAAGAACGAAGACGAGTATTATTTACCCCAAAATTCATCAAGGAATTTATTTTTCCGAGCAAACTGGGACACCGGATAGCTACAAGGCAACATATTAGCAGTCAGTTACACTAGTTGCAATTGGCTTATAAGTATATATTTATTAAGCGTGTCGACTTATTAATTAAGCGTGTAGACTTGTCAGAGACGTGTTGTACCCATTGGGTAGGTGTGTTGGCTGAGTTGTTATGACAGTTTGGTACAAGGCCTACGTAAATTAAACAAATAAAGCATTTACCCAACTTACGCTACACTGTGGCTCAACTTACCCCACACCAAGTGTGAGTTGAACCAGCTTACCAGCCCTATTTGAATCAGTTACATATAATTATTTATGCATACTATATATATATGTTATCTTGGTATAAAATGATCTACTAATAATCATAGTTTATGTGAGTAGAACAATTCTGAATTTTGAATATGATTGTGCCCAAGATATCGATAAGAATGCAAACAAAAATGGCGCAACTAACACTGCCTTCCCCTACTCAGTCTCACAGAGGGTGATAAATGAATGGAACAAATTGTCAAATGATTGTGTTAATGCTAGTAATGATAAGGGTGGGCTATACATAGATGATAACATTGTTTGACTCTCGATAAGCCAAAGGTTTCCTAGTCCACTTGCCATCTGGAACTTGTTAAATCTTGTTAAACATGAATCCTTGTTTTGCCATAAATCCATTGGTACAGTGTTTAATCCTGGCTTCTTTGACATAAGCTTTATATATATATATATATATATATATATATATATATATATATATATATATATATATATATATATATATATATATATATATATATATATATATACACACACACACAATTACACAACTGCACGAATAGCAGTATGTAATAGTTGTGCAGCACAAGACACTACAGTTTATTTCCGTCAAAGCTGGACAATAAGTTACTCTAATGCAGCTAACGTATGTAAGGGAAGGAAGGAAGGATCCGTCAAACTTTCTTTTTAAATTCACCCACAACTATTATGGTGCTACTGTATATATATAACTTGGAACAAACGTAGACAACACGCATTGCGAATAATCGTATGTAGTAACTACGAATTACCTTTTACGAACTTTGCCCCCACCCTAATCTCACCCTAAGACATCTTGTCCGTTTCGAAACTTTGACAATTTTGTTCATCCCACGTTGCCACAGTTCGCTCAGCTGTATTAATGAGTACCTGGCTACAGATATCTGAACGAATCATCTTCACGCAGTAATTGCAGTGTGGTTGAATATTTCCCAGATAAGTCGAAATGGCGTTGGGATGAACAGGTCTTCCAGGAGGTGAAGTGTAAAGCGCTTTGAACAGGACTCGATACTGCAATATACGTAAGAACGTACCTTTTGTATTGTTTTAATGGATTCACTTGACGTCACAAAAAGAATCCATTTGAATTGGATTATGGACGCAACAAGGCAGGAAGTGGACATTATGAAGTACTGGGAACAAATGTGGGCAGTATACGTGTATGGAGCATTGCAAGAGAACGTGTTCTACTGTATGACCGCAAGCACAGTAGACCAAAACTTAATGAATACACGGAATTATTGCTCACTTAGCTTCCATCAACGTATGCATGACATGTATTCATATAACTCAAGACATGTATTTATATAACTATCCTGTTAATCATCATTCTGTACAAGAAACAAATGTCACCAATATCTGTCTTTGGAAACAGCAATTTATAGATTAAAGCTGTAAATCAACTGCAGCTTCAATCAAGGTGAGAGATAATTTATGAGCATTTACACTGATTTTCAGACACGTGAAAGAAAGAGAAACAAAACACAGGTTATGACCAATGTAAATGGGACACGTGGGAACGAACAACACACGCAACTTTGTCCACGAATCTGACCTTAAGACATAAGTTCATCCATTTCAGGGGCACTTAGGGTATGCATTAACTCCTTCGCAAGAAAGGACTTTGTTAACATCACATCGTTCATATCATAAATCAAATGAAATATATTTTAATAAAACGTTTGACTAGAATAAAGTAGCATTGAAAGTCACTCGTTGTTTCATGTGTTGACTGTATTTATCACACATGTAATGTTTCCTTTCTACGTTATCTGATGAAACGATGTTTGCAGTATGACGGTGTTTTGCAAACTTGTCCACCAATTCGCTGATGGTCGCCCACTCCTCGTTAGGAACGGTCGACGTCAATTACCACATCCTCACGACTGCGTTGATCACCACCAGGACGTCCAGTGGCAAGTCGTTCAACTTGTACGTTGCAACCAGCTGTATCAGTTCCGGAATGCGAACTTGGATATATCACATCTTCACATCTAAGTTGGAACCCGGAAACACTCAAACTCGATATAAACAGGTAAATGTAGATTCAAAAATAGCGGACTGAAAATGTATATAGATGGTGTTTTCCTGTGATCTTTCGTCGATTAACCTGATTATTTTGTTAGGCCCATTTGCTCGTCGAAAGCATAAGCCATCAGCAAAAAAAAAGTTTTGGGTGGCCTTTATAAATCCGTTCCAGCTACAGCCCATCATCTCCATTTCAGTTTCAAGGTCGCGCCACCTGGTGTTTCAATGTCGTCTTCTCTTCCGCCGTGGGTTCCAGGTTACGGATTTCGTCAACCTGCAGGAAAAAAATCGTCAGATTCTGCCACGTTTGCCCAGAAAATGAACTTACAAGACGCATCCCATCATATCGCGTCCGAACCAATGTCTTCATACGCAAGTGAACCTATCGTCGGTGACCCGTGCTTATGTTAGTAATCAGCCAATAGTGCATGGAATAAATATCACAATCTCCAATCTTCAAGCTGCATAAAAATCGCCGACACAGGGCATGAAGGTCTGGGTGTAAATTCGTTCAAAGTATATGCGTTTTAAAATACTGTCTTAATGAAACATGTGAAATAATAAACAGCAAATATTCTATGCAGTTGTCATTACAATAATTGAAGCGAGCTACATTTGTCAGACACTACTTGCCCGGACGTAACCAAGGGAAATCATAGAAATACATACGAACGGTTAATGCAGTAATTGGGAGAACGTTCAATCCCACAAACCGGCATCACTAGTTAACATCACCGTAGCTTAGATAACATGAGTTCTCGACACATCCATGTACATGTATATAAACACACAGTTGTACAGTCATATGACATAAAGTTATAGCATAGAAAACAACTGGTTTCATGCAAATTGTATAGTAATAGTTTGTAATGCAAAATAAAGTTGCACGGCATGACGCTGCCCCTCAAACCGAGGCAAGAGAATGTCGACGTCATACCCAACTGCCACGCCCGTATCTGAGAGGTAACGCGGCAAATCCAAACATTTAATACGAAATCCAGTTCTAGCTGGGACACACTTCCACCACTTCACTAAAAATACATACTGCGCATGAACATGACAAACGGGACTTGATTGGGTGCATAAAATGAAACGTAAAGTAGAGCTACGAGAAGGCGTGAAAGTATATCACGAGTAGAGTAGCGGTGTTTACATACGTCTCCAGGGGTCAGACCACAGTGGAGAATTGCATTGGTGGCCATGTTAACGTTTTGTCTGATTATAAGGAAACATGACCATCAACAATTCTGAAACTTTTTTCATAGCAACTGCCATCATCTCATTCACCAGCTTTTATCAAAATCACATACCTCCAGCTCTTTTAAAATGCCCCCACGTGCGATGCCCATTCAATATTAAAAAAAATAGCCATGTATTCATGCGCCCACGTGGCCTATAGCAAAAAATTCCCATAAATCCCTCCGCCAGTTAAACTCTAAAAAAATGCACTATTTCACAGCGAATAGCTTCTACAAACAAACCTGTGAATAGTCTTGCTCAAAGGCACTCATGTCACATGATATGAATTTATTAAGTTCCCATTTCACAATTTCATACGCCCTACATTCGTAAAACAGGAAGGTCAACCGTGGTCTTACCCCTCCAGGCAAGCTGCCTGATCAACTAATAAAACCCGCCCAACTAGTTATTCTGGGAGTGCCTCGGCTACCGTAGTGACCTCTGGTGAGTGACACAACTTTACAATAATACCCCGCGGTGATCGAAGGTTATAATCAAGCCATAAGAAATAGATTGCGGGAGTGGAGATCGGTGGGAATTGGACTCTCAAAATCAGTTGGAGGCGGGAGGTTGACCCCAAAAACAGGTGGGGGGGTTGGCCCCCAAAACAGGTGGGGGGGTTGGCCCCAAAAAAACAGGTGGGAGATGGGAGGTTGTGACCCGTGTGCCACCCCCCTCCTCCCAGTTGAAGAGGTAAACTTAGAACAAAGCGCAACAATTGGCAACATATTATTATTATTAGATTGACGCTAATATGTTACATTCGACAATTAGACAAGTAGACAGCAGTGTGCTGAGGCGTACTGCGAGGTACTGTATTGTATCGTAAATAATATTAAACCGATACATAAGTCATGGTTTTCGGCCTATGCACTTATATGAGTTACTAAAACATAACCATTTGTAATTAAGAATATCACGCCAGAGGTTAAGTAGGAAAACCTTGTTGAACACACAAGCCGCGCCACACTGTTAGATAAACCTACGTCACGAGTGTGGTATTCTGGCAATATTCGCTCGCCAAATGAAAATATATTTGTATACACCTATTCATATACTTGCCAATAGGATATGGCCATGCTATTTGCGTCCAAAATCAACTTATATAACATATTTTGGCCTTTGTTTGCTAAACGAGTCCACTTTCTTACAAAATAACACGTTTTCTTTGGTTATGTGTATGCCGGCCTCCTTTAATACGTCACTTGTAGTCTCGGTTACCCCGATTTCACAGAACTACGCATGCGCTTATCGGTTATGGTTAACATGTCATTTCCCACTTTTAGTACACATTCTGAGTAAACTACTAGCATGCTACTCTTGATTTTAAATTGATCGTGGTTATTATTATTATCATTATTATTGTTATCATTATTATTATTATTATTATCATTATTATTATTATTATTATTATTATCATCATTATTATTATCATCATTATTATCATTATTATCATTATTATCATTATTATCATTATTATCATTATTATCATTATTATTATTATTATCATTCTTATTATTTAGTATCTCTTCTAGGTGCATAGAGGGAATGGAAACCATGTTTAGAAACATATAACAATAACAAATAAGTTCAATATGTTCACCTCTCCACGTATCCTATTCCCTCTCCCGTTCCCAAATCTCCTCCCCATACATTAACCCACGCTACCCCCTCCCCATCCTCTGGCGTCTACTCTCCACGCATCCTATTCCCTCTCCCGTTCCCAAATCTCCTCCCCATACATTAACCCACGCTACCCCCTCCCCATCCTCTGGCGTCTACTCTCCACGCATCCTATTCCCTCTCCCGTTCCCAAATCTCCTCCCCATACATTAACCCACGCTACCCCCTCCCCATCCTCTGGCGTCTACTCACCTATTCCTCTTTGTTATGTTGACACTTGTGTAAACAGTGCGAAACCCTGGCAGCCCTTACTTCCGTTGGCCCTGCCTCCGTGGTAAGGGGATACGGGTTCCAGTCACGGTCGGCGTCCATTTGTCAGACTGATTCACGGGGAGGGGCGAAGGAGAAGGACTCGTCTCGTTATAAGCCCGGGCAGGCCGCGGTGCGGACGTCAGTCGAGGCGGGAATGCTACAAGACGCTTAGAACATTGACTTAGCTGCGTCCAATACACAACAATGGTGAGTGAGACATCACTGCTATTTCGGTGCTTCGACAATCTTGAAATCAGTCCTTTTTAACTATCGTATAACAATTTAGCCATTCTTCACGAAGAAGACTATATGGACGAATTAAGAAAACGTTTCCAATACATTATTTTAGCATTGCATTAATGTTCAGATAACGCCATTTCTGAGATATTCTTTGATAATGAAGATGTATCTGCATCACGCGTTAGGCAATTCGATAATCGAATGGTTGGGTAAAGAAGAAATGCTGAAATGAAACATCTTGAATGCCGCAACCGGTAGTACGAAGTAACAGTAATCTCAATATTATAATGAAACTCATAATTGTCAAAATGCCTGAATCATGCATATTGGTATTCGTTGGATAGACATAAAATTATTCATAAATTGTCAAGATAACTTGCTTACAATACATGTTCGGCAACATAGGCACGACACGTGTTGTCATGCCAAGCACGGGGGAACTACGCTAGTACTTTGAATAATCATCGTGACGCCACTCCTCAACGCAACGCACTCCGTCACACAATTTGTATGGAATCTATTTTCTTTATGACAATTGAAAGTGTACTTTTGGACTTTGCCCCGTGTGTTAATTCATTAGAATCGTCTTGACTGTCGTGCAGTGTACAAAACACTTCTTAAA
The DNA here is from genome assembly GCA_963662155.1 of Lamellibrachia columna. Lineage (NCBI taxonomy): Eukaryota > Metazoa > Annelida > Polychaeta > Sabellida > Siboglinidae > Lamellibrachia > Lamellibrachia columna. The sequence goes on from OY759275.1 coordinate 24,052,746, forward strand.
TGTAACTTTTAAGAAGGGGAGTATTCATATTGAATACTATATACTGTGTAGCTTAATTATATCCAGCTGTCATAAAAGAAAGTCGAAAGCAATTGCGTATCGTTATCAAATATGAATCTACTTGAATGAGATAAATTTCGTTTTAATGCGTACAATCCTTTTATTGTCGATATGTTGCATCAGTAATGATGTTAATGAAAATGATAATGCAATTAAGATGGCTCTTCCTAATTAACCCGGCACCGCCGAAAGTGTTATCTTTCCACATATGTGTTACTTCCAGAAAAAACACTTACGGCTTACGGATCCCTTGGGCGCCATGTGTCGCATAGGGCATGTACAAGAGTCCGCCATTCCGCCCTGTCAGCCGACCTCTGTGCCGCCTCTGCCCATAAAGTCCCCCCAAACGCATCTCGTTCTTTTTCCACAATTCGCCGCCAAGTCTCTTTTGGTCTTCCGATCGATTTCTTTCCCACAGGTGTCCAATTCATCACTATACGGCAGTCATTTGTATTCTCAAACCGAAGGATATGGCCAATAAAACTCCATCGTCTAGCCTTGGCGATGTCTGTTATCCTGCTTATTTCTGCCTCTTCATACAGTTTTTCATTTGAAAAAACATTTGCAGCAATATTATTTCTTTGCTAGTTACATTTTTTATTTTACGATTCTTTGTGTCGTGTCCATCAAGAAACTGATCTGGTCTTACTTGTTTTAAATTTTTTTCCCTAGTTTTGTTTAATTATTGACAATTATACTCGCATGGGGGTCTAGCTGGTATTATCAACTACGACCACCAATATTACACCAAGAAAGAACATTTATTTCCACCGGAAAAAGAACGCGTTTCAACAACAACAAAAAGATAAAATATGTAAATGACACCTCGAGAGCTCGCCCGGCAGTAACGTAAAATCGAGTACGTAAAACCATGCAAGACAAGTAGGCTTACCGTATAAAAACAACGCAGCGTTGCTCATAGGGAGCGCAGCTGTCGGTCGACCTCTGACCCCGCCGCCGTCTCGCGCAACGTGCTGATGGAATGGAACCGGTGTTCCGCGAAGACGCCGTCTCTTTGTCTGTGGCAACGGGCCTTCTAGGAGGATTGAGGTGCGCGTCAGCTGGCCGGTTTTTGCCGGTGGATGAGTGATGGGGAGAAAGCTGTTTCGAAGCTGTACCTTAATGCAAACGGCCGGGTTTCCAGCTGGTCGGAGTGACTTGATGGAACGCCATTTGTGGAAATTATAATTGAGTTACTTATTCCGCAGTTCTCGATTACTGCTCCAAGAAATATATGGAGGGACGTGTTCTATAGTTATGACATTTTGGGATTTTTGCAGTCTACACGAAACATAATTAGGCTGTGTGTACGGAGGCAATCTGAAATTTGGGTTTAGCGAATTTATTTAGGAATTGACTGTTCGTGAGCGACATAACATATTTATCCGGATTACTTTTGCGAAGTATGTCGTAATTAGTATAATTGATACGGTCCAACAACAAGCCTATTTTTCAAAAGTCTTGTTATTGGAGTATGTATAAATTAGTTGCTAACGTGGGAACTATTTTAGCTGATATTACCTGGGTTGAGTAAACAGGTTATGAGAGTATGAAATATGAAATTTGGTTGAATAGTTTTAGGTTTGTTGGCATGTGGATATGGCAGCCATTGTTTTATCGAGAGTTCAATATTTATAATCCGCCTGTGGCCCGCCTAAGTTAGGTATCGGTCAGTTATGTATGTGTATATCAACTATATCGCAAACTACGTTATATTCATCTGTACGTGTGCGTGCGTGCGTTCGTTCGTGCGTGTGCTGTGGTTGGGGTGTGCGTGCGTGCGTGCGTGCGTGCGTGGGTGCGTGCGTGCGTGCCTGTGCTTGTGATGTGTATCTGCGTCGATGAACATACACGCATGCACACACGGACACACGGACACACACACACACACACACACACACACACACACACACACACACACACACACACACACACACACACACACACACACACACACACACACACACACACACACACACACACACACACACACACACACACACACACACACACACACACACACACACACACACACACACACACACACACACACACACACACACACACACACACACACACACACATCGTTTTTACGCTGCGTCACCCGCGAACTGCTGTAGCCCGCGTCAATAAGTCTGCTAACCACATCGACAGACGCCGCATGTTAACTCGTTATTGATGGTAGCTCCTGGACACCACTGGCAACATAAATATAATTGTCTGTTCCTGTTTCGTCAAACCTTTGCTGTTCGACAGATGTTCCACTCGACAAATCCTTACTTTATTGATCCGCACACACGCACACACGCACGCATGCACGCACGCACGCAAATATTTGGTGTGTGGATCGGTATAAAACATGACATCAAGCCATTCTAGGCCAGTTTATCTTTTGCATGGCCTTCAGCTAAACATATTCCATACACGATTTTTACTTCCCTTTTCCACTGTAAATATGTTACTGAAACCCATGTATAATCCAAGATTTATGGGATTTGTACAGAACACGTTGTACAAGTCTCTGGTTTAGGTGGATTAGGATATCATGAAAAGTCTTAGATGAGCTGGATTCCAGAGGAGTCAAACCTTGGATGATTCATACATCGGATGATTAACCATGGATGAATCAAACTTCTGGATGATTTAAATATCGGGTTAGTCTAACTTTCGATGAGCCAAACCATGAATGAGTCAAACACAACCTCAGGTGATACAAACTTTGGAGAAGTCATACGTCGGTTGACCTAAATCTAGGACAAGTCATAGTTTGGATGAGTTAGCTCCAGTGACTAGAACATCAGACCAGGGTGATGGCTTAATTTAGCTGGGTTGACTATTAGCTGGGTTGACTATTTATAACATTCTGTTAACTGAAAAAACATCCACCCTACAGCTTCCAGAGTTGCCATTTTACCCCCGATTACTTAATAATACTGACAGCAAGAGAAACCCACTTAAGTTGGACATTTATCGACTGCCACAGCTGTCGTGGTGTTTTTGTCTGGCTGTGCCTCCCAGAAAAGGCTCCATTTCCTATTGACTCCGACGCCTAGAAATGTGGCAATTTGTTAGTGAGGTCGCGCCCCCAGAATCCGGGTCACGTCCCCTACTGTAATCGCTCGTCTTTTTATGGCTCGAGGCTCGTGTCTGGCCAACGATACTCAGCTTGCTTCCCGTCTGACCAGCTGACCGCAGTAGAATGCCGACTGGTCAGTGGTCAGTGTGCCCCAGCGGGAACCGATCCGCCCAAAAACTGATCGTCTGGAATGTAGAAGACACAAAAAAGCGTGGACGGACGGACGGACGGACGGACGGACGGACGGACGGACGGACGGACGGACGGACGGACGGACGGACGGACGGACGGACGGACGGACGGACGGACGGACGGACGGACGGACGGACGGACGGACGGACGGACGGACGGACGGACGGACGGACGGACGGACGGACGGACGGACGGACGGACGGACGGACGGACGGACGGACGGACGGACGGACGGACGGACGGACGGACGGACGGACGGACGGACGGACGGACGGACGGACGGACGGACGGACGGACGGACGGACGGACGGACGGACGGACACAACATCTACATTTCATCGTGACAAACAGTTGTCCGTGGTCACATTGCTAGTCTAGCACGTGCTGACAAACGCACGCTCTCAAGTGTTTATGTGTGTGCGTGTGCGTGCGTGCGTGCGTGCGTGCGCGCGCGAGCGTGTGTGCGTGCGTGTGCGTGCGTGCGTGCGTGCGTGCGTGCGTGCGTGCGTGCGTGTGTGTGTGTGTGTGTGTGTGTGTGTGTGTGTGTGTGTGTGTGTGTGTGTGTGTGTGCGTGTGCGTGTGTGTCCTCTCCCTCTCCCCCCCCTCTCTCTCTCTCTGTGCGTGTGTGCGTGTCTGTCTGTGTGCGTGCGTTGCGTGCGTGCGTGCGTGCGTGCGTGTGCGAATGCGTGTGCCTGTTCGTGTGCGTGCGTGTGTGGGGGGCACGTATGCAAAAAAACAACCACCGAGAAATATAATTATATAAACTCATTTCCCCCAGGCCTTGACTATTTGGAACATCCTGGAGCCTGGAGGAGTCATTAGGTGAGGCCAGGACGTTACAGGAGTCAAGGAAATACTGGGCCGTGCCCGACGCTCATAGAGTAGTTAAGCAACCATCGGTGAGATTCCCAGTTGGGGTTTGCTGATTAAAAAACAGAAACTCCCCAGGTGGTATGTAGATTGACACACGAAGCAACGGTTCATAGAATGCTTCAAAGCTTATCTACCAGGCTTCTGTCGGCATTTCAATCTCACGGTTAATTCTATCAAAAAGCCGTCTTATGTTGATAGCTTCTCCATTTCTATACTAGACACATTAATGTCTGACTGTAGTGGCTTGTCCGTCAACATGAAGGCCTCCACTAGTTCCTGACTGGCCGTGTAATCTGGCGTGTTCGTCTTCAGATATGTTTCATGTATACACTTAGTCCTATGTGTATCCCATACGATGGTCCAGCTGTGATGCTCTGTTAGATTCTGGTTTCAATCCACAGTCCGAAGTAATGGTTTATTTCATCTATATTATTGTCAGAAGCACATATGAAACCCCAATAAACGCGGGTTATTTATGTAATTATGCATTTCTGCGTATGTGTGTATTTTATTTGTAGAGGGGTAATAGGCTATAACTACACAATTTCCAACAATGTTATTAGAAAAACACGTTAATTATCTTTGGAGAATATTATTTTTCTAGCATAGGTAATTATGTACATGCTTAGATATTTTAATTACTTGGTCTAAATTTTGGGCATTTTGTCAATGGTATCAGACCACACAAAAATCGGTGGACCAGACCATGACCAGACGTTTGAATAATTTCGAAAGCGATCGAGTACACGTTGTCATAGATACACAATTGTTACAGCGCACGGCAAAACAACCAAGGACATTTTATATGTCTAATCGTTCATATTTACTCGTATTATGTCAGCCAGCCATGGATATAGATAAACCTAGACACAATCTTAACCGACAAACACTGCGTGCAGTATGATGAAAACCCGTAATATCATTGCTTCTAAAACATCAGAGGAAACTTAAACCAGTGCGTTCGACGTCTTCACCATCTGGTTATTACAAACATGCTATTTCGGGAAGGCTCTGTTGCGATACAACGTCACTGCAGGATTCAGAAGGCCAGGTAACACGCGCAGTGATTCACACTCGGTCCTCCCCACAGAATGAGACTCACAGAGTGGATGGGTAGACATCATCCAAAAATACAACCGACAGAATCGATCTGCAGCCAAATCTTTATTTACTGCACGCTGAACAGCGACATCTACGTGTAAACACATTATCGTGTTGTGAGGCCTCGTTTGAGTGGACCTCTCCTTAAAATATCATGGGAGTCGGAAGCGGGGGGAAGGGGCTTGTGGTTAGGCCCTCCCAATATTTTGGATGGGGGCCCTAGTATACCCCCTCCCCATATGTCCCCAATGTCAGTTAGAATCCATGCGCGGATTTGATGTGGACACGTGACCATCACCTCCATCCGTATAGTCTCGCTTACCCAACTCTCGCTCAGCGTCGTGAACTCGCCGAGAAGAGAGTCTGGCTTCTCAGGCGGAAGAGAGTCTGGCTTCTCAGGCGTGGTTTTACTGTTACCCATTTGTTTTGTTTATGTATTACTGTGGCGCGCCAGCAGCCAATTAGCGTCATTATCGAGATTCTAAACTATACAATTAGTCTGTATGATTTAACTTAGCTATGTGCCATTCTTATTTGACGAGTTAGCCAAACCCCCGAATGAGAGCCTGTTTAATATAAATATCTATGCACCCATAATCTGTTTGCATACATAATTTCCGTCACAATGAAAAGTACGGATAATCGAGTCTACTCCATCCGTGACCATAGTTCATAGACATCAGCTTCGACCTCCAAATATTCTCAACAGTTTCCGACGCCTATTAATATTGATTGGAAACCACTCCGACTATACGCATGACCACCGGTGTTGCCAACTTTGTTTTTTTTTTAGAATATGTGCGTTTAACAAATGAGAAGTACGGCTAGAAAGGTTTCGAGATGTCAACATTTACAAATGCCATTCTTGAACTTGAACCCGGTCGCGCAAGAAACGTCATGTTTCCCTGATGTTTAATATTGTAAAAACTTTTATTTATGTTATTCTAAAATTGTTACTTTCAATTGAAATGTGTTATTGCGTATAAAGAAATGCGTCAACGCATTTGGTAAAAATGTGTATAAACACTGGTGGTTCTCCGAGAATAAACGCAGATGGTATACATGGGCAACGTAATTATATATATATATATATATATATATATATATATATATATATATATATATATATATATATATATATATATATATATATATATATATATATATATATATATATATATATATATATTATGTAGAGCACCAAAGAATATCATTATATAGATTATGTACTAAACAAATTAATAAACATGAAATACACATTAAACATCAAGGTCATGTTGCAGCGGGAATGCATCTCCATACACATCGGCCAGGCTGGCGTGCAGATCGGCAATGCATGCTGGGAACTGTATTGCCTGGAACACGGCATCCGGCCGGACGGAACGTTGGACACCAGCCCGGCCGGCGGACATCCGGCCAATCGGGGCAAGCTGGCTCAGGGGTATGGCTTCGGGGACGGGTTTGGCGACGACGAAGCCTTCAACACGTTCTTCAGCGAGTCTGGGGCCGGCAAGTACGTGCCTCGGGCGGTCTACATCGACCTCGAGCCGACAGTTATCGGTGAGTGCGGACGGCCAACGGACGACGATGGTGTCGTCTCCAGAAACACAACCAAGTTATAACAAACACGACATATTATGTCACTGACGTCATCGTCGTCGTTTCACAATAGTGGTGATTTCGTTTGAAAAATTATTTCGTAGATATACTAGGCCTACGACCTTTTTTATTATTATTGTTATCATTAAAATTATTTATTTCCTTAACAAATATATGCACTTCATGGATGAAAGTTTTCTTTCAGATATCATTTCATTTCGACTCCAGACCAGTAGATTAAGGGGTCAATGGGGTTATCTGTTGGCTCCCCCTTGGCCACAGGGGGTATCAGAGGGTATATAAAGCACGTGTTACCACGACCTCTCACCTTCTGGAATCCTGGTCTACGCACATACAATACTATTTAACAAATATATCATGTTTAATGCCGAATACGTCATGTTACATATTACAGACGAGGTGCGGACGGGGCCATACAGCAAGTTGTTCCACCCAGAGCAGTTGATCACGGGTCAAGAGGATGCTGCCAATAACTACGCCAGAGGCCACTACACAGTCGGCCGACAACTCATCGACCTCGTCCTCGACCGTGTCCGCAAGATGGTGCGTACGTCGCAGTCTGTTTCGATCATTGATCGTACGAAGCGCCACTACATCGAAATGACGCCAAATCTCCATATTGTTTTCAACTGGCAACCATTTTAACATGTTGTTGTTTGTGCATTAATTGGAACTTTCTGGGAGACTATCAACTTCTCGTAGGCCTAAAAAAAATATTTAAGCCCCACGTAGATGAAACAACAGTTTTCCTCCTCCCAACTACAAGAAAGTGGTTTTGTCGTACGTGTGAACGCATTTTTGAGTCACTGCCTCATTACAAGTAGTGAGGACAGTTTCACCTGTGCCGCTTTCAGTATGTTCGGGCAAAATATCAGCGTAAGACAAAACCATTTTCAGTCATGTGACCTCAGCCATTCTTGGTCTGGCTGGCTGAGGAGATGATTGCCGACTGCCTGCACATCTTGGTCGGTGGTAGGTGGTAGTGTCGTTCGAGGTGGTCCTTGCCAACCAGCCTCGTCAGCGGGTGTGAAATACTTGTATGTGACCAGCTGTGCAGGGCTTCAGATGGAATACGGAGCACCTGTCTAAAGAGACTCGGAGCATTGACAGACAAGCTCAGTGGTTCGCCCGCACATTTGTGGTACAGGGCATTGTTTGAGATTCGCCGAGAGTATCTAATGCCGATGACTTGTCGCAACTGACGATGATGGCGTTAGCCCCGCACGCCCCCATGTTGATGTTGATGTTGATGTGAACATAGGAAAGATAAACGCATTGTAGAGTCGAAACCGGAGCTCTATGGATACTTGGTGGTGTCTGATTTAGAGAGACCACAACTTCTGGAAAGCCACAGCCGCAAGTTTATGTCTGGTTTTTTTTATAACATATGGCATTGTCAAATAAATCAACACCGACACATTCTTCTGTACTAGATATCTTTGTAGTTATGTCGATACGGTCTAATGGTGCAACGCAACATATAAGCTGTTGAAAACGTTTATTTACAAGCAACAAATCGGAAGAGTAGCACACATATACATATTATTTATGTGATCTGATGTAGTAGTTTTTGCATTTCTACACAATGTATATTGTTTAGCTATATATCTAACTAAATATTAAAAAAATACAACTAAGTAAACACTTTATAAAATAGTTCCCTATTAACTTTTAAAATATACATTTGGACAACATCAAAGCAGGCGTACTGGAAACCATCTGAAAAATGGAAAAGAGAACGCCCAAGAGAAACCTAGCAACAAACCATAGCTAGAGAGGCACAAACCATAGCTAGAGAGGCACAAATCTTAGCTAGAGAGGCACAAACCATAGCTAGAGAGGCACAAACCATAGCTAGAGAGACACAAACCATAGCTAGAGAGGCACAAACCATAGCTAGAGAGGCACAAACCATAGCTAGAGAGGCACAAACCATAGCTAGAGAGGCACAAACCATAGCTAGAGAGACACAAACCATAGCTAAAGAGGCACAAACCATAGCTAGAGAGGCACAAACCATAGCTAGAGAGGCACAAACCATAGCTAGAGAGGCACAAACCATAGCTAGAGAGACACAAACCATAGCTAGAGAGGCACAAACCATAGCTAGAGAGGCACACACCATAGCTAGAGAGGCACAAACCATAGCTAGAGAGGCACAAACCATAGCTAGAGAGGCACAAACCATAGCTAGAGAGACACAAACCATAGCTAAAGAGGCACAAACCATAGCTAGAGAGGCACAAACCATAGCTAGAGAGACACAAACCCAGAAAATAAAGACACAGGATCTAGAAATGGATGGCGTGATTGTTCTATGTGTTATGTGCCTGGCAGGACAGTGAGTGAGTGAGTGAGTGAGTGAGTGAGTGAGTGAGTGAGTGAGTGAGTGAGTGAGTGAGTGAGTGAGTGAGTGAGTGAGTGAGTGAGTGAGTGAGTGAGTGAGTGAGTGAGTGAGTGAGTGAGTGAGTGAGTGAGTGAGTGAGTGAGTGAGTGAGTGAGTGAGTGAGTGAGTGAGTGAGTGAGTGAGAGTTGAATAGGGTGAGTTGATCATACAACAGTGTTCTGGCTTGCAGGCGGACCAGACGACGGGATTGCAAGGATTCCTCATCTTCCACAGCTTCGGCGGCGGCACGGGTTCCGGCTTCACGTCCCTCCTCATGGAGCGGCTGTCGGTCGACTTCGGCAAGAAGTCCAAGTTGGAGTTCGCCGTCTACCCCGCCCCACAGGTAAACCAGGGTGTATGAGGCTACGGGGGGGGGTGACGGGTTGGTTGATTGATTGGTCGATTGATTGACTGATAAATTGGTTAGGTGGAAGGATGGTTGGATGGATGGATGGATGTTTGGATGTTTGAATAGTCGAACATTTGGAAGGGCGGACACGGGAAAGTGTACGAATGGATGTGATATGAAATACGGAAAATACATTTTACAATGGAATATGATTATCTACGTCAGATAACATTGGTAGTGGTAGTAGTAATAAAAAACAACAACAACAACAACAAGATTCATACGAGTTGTTAAATGTCGGCCATATAATAACATTAATATGATATGCAACTCACCTCCTGGTTCGAACATTAACACCGCAGTGACTGCGAACTTCTCACCTTCTTGCGTAATGTTTCATAACAAGGCTAGATTGTATCCATAATTATTATCATGTATGTCAGCATTGGAGTTTATTTGTGGTGATGAACAAAAGTAAAGATGGATGGATAACTATGACCTTGAAGGCGACCTCTGACCCTGTGACCTTGACCTCGTCGCTAGGTGTCGACGGCGGTCGTGGAGCCGTACAACTCGGTGCTGACGACACACACGACACTGGAGCACACCGACTGCGCCTTCATGGTCGACAACGAGGCCATCTACGACATCTGTCGACGCAACCTCGACATCGAGCGGCCGTCCTACACGAACCTCAACCGACTGATCGGACAGATCGTTTCGTCGATCACCGCCTCACTGCGTTTCGACGGCGCCCTCAACGTCGACCTGACGGAGTTCCAGACCAACCTCGTGCCCTATCCCAGAATACACTTCCCGCTCGTCACGTACGCGCCGATCATTTCCGGTAGGTGCTGCTATGGCGGTTACAAAGATTTCGGAAGCTGAGAATCGTTGGTCAACATCTGGGCTGCTTTACCTGGGTTAATATTTAAATAAGAATACGACTAACCGACTCAGTCACTGACTCACTCGCTCGCACGCACGCACGCACGCACGCACGCACGCACGCACGCACGCACGCACGCACGCACGCACGCACGCACGCACGCACGCACGCACACACACACACACACACACACACACACACACACACACACACACACACACATGTATAACCCATCGACACACCGTTGTATCTGTATACCGACCAATCCACAATCCATCCACCCATCGCCCGTGTATTGCAGCCGAGAAAGCCTACCACGAGCAGCTGACAGTGGCGGAGATCACCAACTCGTGCTTCGAGCCGGCCAACCAGATGGTGAAGTGTGACCCGCGTCACGGCAAGTACATGGCCTGCTGCATGCTGTACCGTGGTGACGTCGTCCCGAAAGACGTCAACGCCGCCATTGCCAACATCAAGACGAAGCGATCCATACAGTTCGTCGACTGGTGTCCGACTGGCTTCAAAGTCGGCATAAACTACCAGCCACCGACTGTTATTCCAGGTGGGTCATCGAGTTATAGATATATGGCCCATGTGATCGACACGAGGACACACATTATTTTATCATTAAATTCCATGGTGTTTTAACAGTGGGACGCGTTGGCGTGCGGTTAGAGCATCATATTCTTAATCAAGAGAATCCGGGTTTGAATCCTCTTGCTGCCGAATCGAATCTTGGATAATTTTATTCACTCCACTTTGCCTCAGTTCACGCAGCTGCATAACCGAGCACCAGGCTATAGACAGTGGTAGATATGTGAACGAAGAGTACTTCCAGCATGGCTGAATGCTTCCCAGAGAAGCCGAGTTGGCGTTGGAATGAACAGGTCTGCCAGGGGGTGAAGTGTAAAGCGCTTTGAACAGTTCCAAGGACTATATGAGAACGTACCTTTTAATTCGATTACTCATTTTTGAAACGCCGCAACTGTGCCGTCTTCTAAGTTGTCCAGTTGTCAGTGTTACCACATATTCAGAACAGAAACCGTTAATAAATTGTTGTAATTCACATCAAATGAATCATCAAATGAATGGATACAGAACATGTAACACGCTAGGGGAGACCGGGCTAGTTATAACACGGGTATGTACAAAACTACGAATGCAAATTATTTCGTAAGATAACACTATGTTCATCAACGTTTATAGGCATGCTACGTGTTATATCACGTGGATCGGTTGAAACGGTAAAAAACGGCGCCATTTAAACTTTTTTTAGTCCACTTGTTAAGCGTTGTGTTCGCATGATTTATCCTATGCTGTTCTTCTTTGGTAATTCTAGCCATGAATATATTATGTTCTAGCTGTTGCATAGGCCGTTAAGCAGCGTTTTAAGTTTGTTTTAATGTAATCACAGGTGTTGTGAATGAGATGATGCTGGGGCTAATTATAACATTGCAGTGTCATACAAAAAATGTCCCTCGGGGAGGCAAAGTGTTGGGAAAGTGCCATCCATTGTGAATCGGATGGCGGTTAATAAATGTTTTGTAATTAACATGATTCTGTTCATTACACTGTTTTCACAGTGTTCCAATGGGGGGGATCTGATCTGCCCATTACTTTTATATTTATATAAGTATTTTAGGTAGGTCATATTACGTCTTATTTGCTAGTCATATATCCTAGATATGTATTCAGACAATTCAAAGCTATTAATTTCGTATACTGGTATGCTACATTTTACATTTGTGTTACAACTTGCCCCGCTAGCTGTTACAACTTGCCCCGCATCGGGGTAAATTTTAACGATTTAGGAGTCCGCATAAAACGTATAATTGCGCAAATGTATATTGCATTAAGCACTTGTTTATGCACCTGCTATCTGCGGGAGATATTTGCAGTTCCGTTGGCATTAACAAGTTTCAATCGGGTAACAATTCGAACCGCAATCCTGAAATATGGTGTTTTTGTTACAACTAGCCCCGGTCTCCCCTAAATATGCTGTGTTTGTTACAACTAGCCCCGGTCTCCCCTAAATATGCTGTGTTTGTTACAACTAGCCCCGGTCTCCCCTAAATATGCTGTGTTTGTTACAACTAGCCCCGGTCTCCCCTAAATATGATGTGTTTGGTACAACTAGCCCCGGTCTCCCCTAAATATGATGTGTTTGGTACAACTAGCCCCGGTCTCCCCTAAGTGTGCAAAGTCTGACCATTTGTTTTATAACACTCATATAAACGGCGATCAATTGAAAACCAATGAAACGAAGACAAATGCGGTGAATCCAGTGCAGATTGATGCGACTGAGGTTGAACTGGTGCCAAAATACAAATACCAAGGCTCAAAGATTAGTATGAAAGACACAACGTCAGAAGATATTAGAGTCAGGCTGGCTACACTTGGTACAAACCAGCACAGAATGACAACTACCAGGAAACACCGAAGATGTAGACAAAAATGGGATGATTTAAAAAGATTGAACAAGATTGCCATCCAAAAAGTTCCACATGGCAATTGGACAAGGACGCCATTGGCTTACCCGGTATCGAGAGTCCAACCATTTTATCATCTACACATAGCCAGCCCAATTTTATTTTTAAACATATTCACACTGCTAATATTAACACAATACTTTTACAGATTGTTCCATTCATTTAGCACCCTTTGTGATAATGCATACTTTCCCATGTCCGACGTACAATGTTCCTTAGCTAATGCTGCTTTGTGTTCTCTGGGTGGATTGACAATGGCACGCCCAGCTAAGGCTGTGGGTACACAAGAAGAAACGGCGATCGTAGATGCTTGTGTCTGTTAAGGCACTTGTGTGAACACTAACGACGATTACAAAACAGTGCACAGCAATATTAGTAGTATACGTAAGTTTCTCAATCCTCAATTCCGGGCCCCTACCGGAAGTGATTCAGACACATGGGGCCCGGAATTGAGGATTGAGAAACTTACGTATACTACTAATATTGTTGAATTTCAAACCACAAACCTTAAAGCAATATTAGCTTGAAAGTTGAAATAATCCTGATGATAGGTTTGAAGTCACAACCAGAAGTCTTCCTATTTCCCCCGATTTTCGATTTAGGAGTAGCGGATTTACTATAAGGTGTGGCAGGGACGGACCATGCCAAAAAGATCCATACAATTAGTTATTTTCATTAATCGTTATATTTGCAATGCATTGTATTTACCATGCAATGTCTGTGTTCTTTTATGTTGCAAAATAAGCATAATAATTATTAGTAGTAGTATTAGTAGTATTGTTGTTGTTATCATTATTATTATCATGTTATCATCGACGTACGTGTCTCTTGTTCTCGCTTGTAGGAGGTGATCTGGCGAAGCTGAACCGCGCTGTCTGCATGATCAGTAACACGACGGCCATCGCCAACGCCTGGGCCAAGCTCAACCACAAGTTTGACCTGATGTACGCCAAGAGAGCATTTGTACACTGGTACGTCGGTGAAGGTACGTAAACATTAGTACACCCGTGCGTCGGTGAAGGCACGTGAACATTTGTACACTGCTACACCGGGGAAGATACGTAAACATTTGTACACTGGTATGTCGGGAAAGGTATGAAAACATTTGTACACTGTCATGTCGGGGAAGGTACGTAAACATATGTACACTCTAACGTCGGGAAAGGTATGAAAACATTTGTACACTGTCATGTCGGGGAAGGTACGTAAACATATGTACACTCTAACGTCGGGAAAGGTATGAAAACATTTGTACACTGTCATGTCGGGGAAGGTACGTAAACATATGTACACTCTAACGTCGGGGAAGGTATGCAAACATTTGTACACTGGTACGTCGGTGGAGGCACGTAGACCTTTGCATACTGTTACGTCGGTGACGGTACGTAAATGCTTGCACACTGGTATATTGGGGAAGGTGCGTAAACATACGTGCACTGGAAGGTGCGTAAACATACGTGCACTGGAAGGTGCGTAAACATATGTGCACTGGAAGGTGCGTAAACATACGTGCACTGGAAGGTGCGTAAACATACGTGCACTGGAAGGTGCGTAAACATACGTGCACTGGAAGGTGCGTAAACATACGTGCACTGGAAGGTGCGTAAACATACGTGCACTGGAAGGTGCGTAAACATACGTGCACTGGAAGGTGCGTAAACATACGTGCACTGGAAGGTGCGTAAACATACGTGCACTGGAAGGTGCGTAAACATACGTGCACTGGAAGGTGCGTAAACATACGTGCACTGGAAGGTGCGTAAACATACGTGCACTGGAAGGTGCGTAAACATACGTGCACTGGTACGTCGGGGAAAGTACGTAACCATTTATGCACTCGTAAGTCGAGGAAGCTAAACCATAGGCTGCCTCATATCTGTGAGTATGAGTACAGCTCCGGCTATCCAGATGTAGAACTCATTATGGTTTCTTCTTACAATGCAACCAATCAATCAATCAATCAATCAATCAATCAATCAATCAATAAATCAACCAATCAATCAATCAATCAACCAATCAATTAATCAATCAACCAACCAATCAATCAACCAATCAATGAATAGTCGTCATCATCATGAGAATAATACTAATAAGCATCATCACCATCATCTACACCAGTAGCAACAACAACAATAGCAGCAGCAATAGCAACAATAAGAGCGACTGTTGTTGTTGTTGTTGTTGTTGTTGTTGTCGTTGTTGTTGTCGTTGTTGTTATGGCATCATTTGTCACATGGGAAACAGATTTGGGAAGAGAACACGGGTGGCATTGGTTGGCCTACAACGGGATAAACATGTTTCACAACGGGATAAACATGTTTCCATGGTTACAGGGATGGAAGAAGGGGAATTCGCTGAGGCGAGGGAAGATCTGGCAGCGCTGGAAAAGGATTATGAAGAGGTTGCGGGTGACACCGACCAGGATAACGAACACACGGCGGACGACGAATACTGAAAGATGCTTGTTCCGCATCCAATGTCGTCCCAGCTACATGTGTTTGTCCACGTCTGTTAGCGTACATCCGGGCGCTTGGCTGATGACCTCGCTATGACCCAACCACTAAATATTCATAGTTCACAGATGTCCCGGATGTCAGCGGATACATTTAATTGTTATTGTAAGTTACCGAAGTGTCGGACAGGAACACTGTTATTACGTTATTTCATTAGAACACAACGATTCGAAGAAAAAGCAATAACTAGAGTTCCAGTATTCATATAACATAATTGTGTAATGTCGGACACGGATACCTCCAAGTCCCAATTTAGGACTTTAAATTTAACATTTGAGCAGTTTGATAGTCATGTTGTGCTCACATTAGCTTTCCTGAGCCCACAGCAGACAGAAAACGAAAAACGACTGGGACCAAGTAAAACTGTCTATACGTTTCAACAAGGCCATTCCGAATGGTTAACGATTTCACCCGTGTCCTATGTGTTCAAGCCTGGTATTGTAAAGTGTGAGTTCATATTTATGAATGATGCTAAAATAAATGTTTCTGTACCAAATTTTACGCACGTTGTCACCGCTTTATTTATTCAAGGGCGTTTTCAAATAAGTTGGCGCCACTGCAGCTTGCTTATTTTTTATTAACGATGGTTTCCAATAATATAATTGTGTTTGCATTCAAATTTGACTAGAAATGTTTGCATAATTTCTTCACCATAAACCCTAATATCAGGTGTTTTCGGTGTTTTGCATGAAAATTGCATTGAATTG